>LFYR01001623.1:688172-757006 GCA_001185155.1 Zostera marina
GGACCATCAAATGAGTTTGTGTACACAGATGATGGACTCACTTGGGCTACAGTAGAGGAGGCTATGGGAATACATGAAAGACTTGGAGCCTACACAAGGAGGGCTCAAAACGTAGAAAATGATGATATCTAGATATCTAGATATCTTAGGCTTAGGATATTTTGAATTACATTATGGAATTAATTACCTATTTGCATTACTATTTTGAATGACTATTTTGAATGACTATATTGTTTATGATATTTTTATTTATATAAACAGGGATATAAACAGGGATATAAACATGGATATAAACATGGAATAGATAGATATATAAGTATATAAATAATTTCTGTTTTTTAAAAAAAAATTACCAAAATACCCCTACCGGTTAACCACTGGTTAACCGGTGGTTAACCGGTCTAACCGGATAACCGGTAAGCCAGAACCGGTTACCGGTTAACCGGTTTTTAAACCTTGCTATTACCATATAAATTTTCCATTTAGTAAATTAGGAAAAATTACAGAACTAAAGAATATAACGAATTAGAAAAGAACAAGGTCGAACTGCACTAGGCAAAAAAAACTGTGCTAGACACACTGATTTTTTCCTGATAAATTGCATATCAAGCATACTTTTGGACGTCCCACAGTGTGGGATCATCACGGCCAATGTTAGGGTACCCCGAGCCATCCTTAAAAAAATCGTTGCTGCCTTCTAGCCTCCCTCTCCCATCAATTGGCAAGGGTTGAAGCTTGTTTGCAAGGGACCAGAATTTCTTTTCAGTCCAGCTGTTCATTGAACTGCAGCCTCCTGTTTCTTTTCAGTCGTGCTATATGTAATATGATGGCATTAACAAGCTGTTGGTGCAGACCCCAGTGGTGTTGAGAGAATAATTTATTCACAATTTCTTTTAACATATCAATAAAGACGGCATTGGCATGTTGTAGGCCAGCATGTTACCCAACTTGAGAAGCATTTTGATGAAGTCTGGGACTCCAACCTCTTGAGGGGCTACAGTCCATGGCTACTTAATATCCAGGATTTAGCTGTAAAAGAGAGTGACAATGAGTCACCTCATTTTCTTTATCTTTGTCTCGGGCTATGCCCTGCTCCTCTTTCATATTTAACGAAATATTAACTTAAAAAAAGTTATATAAATGAGATCAGTATGGTAAAATGAACAGATAGAAGAATTTCGTATTTGAAATACATGGTCTAATTTTCATAGTAATGGTTACTATGGACAGATTGGCAAGAACAAAGTCTTCTTGAGAGCAGGTCAGATGGCTGAGTTGGATGCAAGGAGAGCTGAATTACATGGAAAAGCAGCAAGAACTATTCAGAGGCTAATTCGTACATATATTGCTCGCCGTGAATTCCTTTCCATACACAATGCTGCAGTGGATCTACAAGCTTGCTGGAGAGGTACATCATTTATCTATGAAATCGACTTTTCTTAAACCCATTTATGTTTTTAGAAGCAATAGACCTTAACTTTTCAGTTGTCTTTGGAGTTTAGTAATATGAATATATAATAGATAAGTTTGATGCATTTTGTAATTCTGATGCTCAATTCCATGTTATTTGTTTATACTTTATACTTCATTTCACATCAGGCCTTTAGGGTTTTGAATTTTGATATATCTAGAGCTACAAATGGTATGACTTTTCTTATTTGAAAATTATTCAGGTAGATTGGCTCGTAATTTATTTGAAGATCTGAGACGTAAATCTGCAGCAGTGAAAATTCAGAAGAACTTTCATCGTTATGTTTCCAGAAAATTGTACAAAGAACTTTGTTTGTCTGCTATAACAGTCCAGTCAGGATTACGGACAATGACTGCTCGTAGTGAATTTAGATTTAGAAAGCAAACAAAAGCATCTATCATTATTCAGGTTCATTTTTCTTCTTCTGTATATCATTAATGAATAATAAATTTGAAGCGTTAACTGCAGTTCTGATATTTTTTCTTAAAGATACTACAAATATGCAATTTACCTCTCCTTAGTTTTCTTTATGATGTTTTTTCTTCTCAAAATCATCGTTTTTTATGTGTAATATAGAAAGGTGTTTTAATAAGTTTGGTGATCTGTATTCTATTTATGTTTATGATTTACAGGCTAAATGGCGTTGCCATAGAGATCATTTCTATTACAATAATCTGAAACAAGCAGCAATCACATATCAATGTGCATGGAGACAAAGGATTGCAAGGAGGGAGCTTAGAAATCTCAAAATGGTAATTTCAGTTACTTTTATCTAGGTACTCATGACAAATGTTTTATCATGGTAAATTTGCCTGCCCATTGTCATTTTTAGGCTGCAAGGGAAACGGGAGCTCTGAAGAAGGCTAAAGACAAACTTGAAAAACGTGTGGAAGAACTGACATGGCGATTACAGTTGGAAAAACGATTAAGAGTAAGATTATGCATTTAAATTTTTGTTTGTTGACAGTTGATTTACTACTAACCTGTGGTAGTAGATTTGTTCCAGACACTGAGGCACCTATTGTATTTAGTTTGAAATGACTTTTTACTATCTATAATATTGTGAATCAGAAAATCTTGCTATATAGACGTATATTTTTTCTATCATAATGTTTTGGATATGCAGAGCGATTTAGAGGAAACAAAGGGCCAAGAAGTTACAAAGCTTCGGGATGTCTTGCATGAGATGCAATTACAAGTGGAAGAATCAAATTCCATGCTTATGAAGGAGCGAGAAGCTGCAAAAGCCATTGAAAAAATCCCACAAATTATCAAAGAAACTCCTGTTTTAGTTGAAGATACAACAAAGATCAATGCACTAACTGCTGAAATAGAGATTTTAAAGGTACTACAAGTATTATCAATGAATGTCACTTATTATAGTTTGCATAATTTGCGATTTTATAACAATTCAGGTTTGGAAATAAAGATTGAGTTTTTTGGTTGACAACATTGCAAAATTCTGTAAATTTTGCATATTCCATGTAACTGTTGACTACTGGTAGTTTTGGCAGTCAAACTAAATAATTCATATAAACTAGTAGTTTTATACTTATATGACTATTCCAGCATTTCTTGTTAGTTTTTGTTGAAACAAAAACAAAGGAAGATAGTGATTGTTGATTGATACTTGATTACATTTAGTCGTTTACCTAGGAATCATTTCTTCTTATATAAGGGAGAATGCAACCTGTAAGGAAAGCAGGAAACAAATCATACTAGGAAATAATCTACCCAAATCAACTACAAGTATTATTGTTTGTAATACATATCTTGAATATTATAGAATATATAATTATATATGTCGTAAATTTATAATTCTGAATGCATACATTCTTATAGTTTTCAAAAAATTCAACATGATATGACTTATTCCCTAATAATATGAAAATTCTTGATTTCTTTTAGTTTTTACTTAGTTTGATACAAAACGACTCGCTGATTGATAAATATTTTTTAATTTTTTAACTTTTACCAACTGAATTTTACTTAAAATTTACTGAAAGGCCTCACTCCTACAAGAGAAGAATTCATCAAAAGAAACACATCAAGCGTATCAGGGAACATTGGATAAAAACAGAGAGTTTGTCAAGAAAATTGAAGAGGCTGAGAGAAAATTTTATCAGCTTCAAGAATCTATGCAAAGGTTCTTTTTGATATATTAATAAATAATAATAGTGTCTCTGACTATTTTTTTTACTGTATTGGTATTATAATTTTCAATACAATTAACAGGCAGCTTTCTGCCCTTATAATTTTAAGATATTTGTAATTACTCTTTTTTCCTTACAAATTTAGGCTGGAAGAAAAGGTTAACAATTTGGAGTCTGAAAATCAAGTACTTCGTCAACAAGCTCTTACCATGTCTCCCACTGGCAGGGCTTTATCTACACGTCCCAAATCGAATATTATAAGGGTAAGCGTTTATTGTTACTTTCTAGATATCATCTTGAATTAATAGCATGTGTATGCAAAATAAAAACAATCACTTTTATGAATCATGAACGATATATTTTTCTTTTTCCTACCTCTATCACAGAGAACTCCAGATAACAAGAATGCTCAAAATGGAGAGGGAAGATATGCATTGGTGAATGAAGTCAATAGACAGTTTTTCTTCTTCTATAGTTCATATAGTCAATAGATATCAACTATTTGTTTTGTCTTTCCAGACTTTAAGTACACCTTTCTCTAATATAAAGGACGTTGACGGTGAAGAGAAGCCACAGAAAACTCTAAATGATAAACAACAGGTTATTATTTGACATCAATTTTACATCTTCTCTCTGATTATTTCTCATATGGATGAAAGTTGAAAACACTTCGTAAATCTCAGCCATCTAATTCGTACTATCTTATTTATTTAGGAGAACCAAGATCTGCTTATTAAATGCATATCAGGAGACATTGGATTTTCTGGTGGAAAACCAATAGCTGCTTGTGTTGTATATAAATGCCTTCTTCACTGGCGATCATTTGAAGCAGAAAGAACTACAATTTTTGATCGTATTATTCAGGCAATAGGTTCTGCAATTGAGGTACACAGATTTTCTTCATGATACACAATTTTTGATCCTCTCTATAATACCAATTTTATATTTTAGTTCTAGCCATTTTGATTCATATTTATCTTGAAATCACGCATTATGTTTCTTCGACATCAAATCCTTTTATTTTCATATTTTACGTTCTTTTAAAGCAATTAAATTTCATTAAAAATGAAGGGTAATGCCTAAATTACAAAAAGGTAGAGAATAGAAATACAAATAGAAGTAAAAAAGAAATGAGCAAAAAACCCATTAATTCCCATTAAGATATGTAGTCTAGTTATATAGTAACTAGATACGTTGTCTCAGAAGATTGGTCTCTCATACTTTCATCGTAGATGTCTCCAAAGGGTGACAACAGTGATGTATTTATGACTTAATTATTGACACAGTACATATTTATGATTTCAAGGCTCAAGAAAGCAGTGATGTATTATCTTATTGGCTTTCCAATTCATCTACCTTGTTGCTTCTGCTCCAACGTACACTGAAAGCAAGTGGACAGACCAACATGACTCCAAATAGGCGAAGATCGACAACTTTGTTTGGAAAGATTTCTCAGGTAATCTGAGTATTATTTTTTCATCATAATAATTTCAATTCCTTGGATATATTTAACAAAGAAATCCATTAAACAAATGTGTATTTTCGCATGTTCAATTATTATTTGATGATTATTCACAAACATAATTTACATTACTTTCAGGGATCACGGTCTTCTATTCAAAATGCCGGGATTTCATTTCTCAATAATCATATGATTGGATTAAATGATCTACGACAAGTTGAAGCTAAATATCCAGCTTTGCTGTTTAAACAACAACTTACAGCATTCCTTGAAAAAATATATGGAATGATACGAGACAATTTGAAGAAGGAGATATCCCAACTGCTTATATCATGTATACAGGTAATCATTTGTGAATCCTAAGTTCAAGTCAATGGAAAAGAATGGTTCCTTTTCGGTTTTTCCCAACCATCTATTGCATATTTCCAATGTGAATAAACTATTGATGCAGGCACCAAGAATATCCCGTGCAAGTTTAGTTAAAGGATCACGTTCACAATCAAATACTGCAGCACAACAAACTCTAATTGCACATTGGAAGAGTATTGTGAAAAACCTTGACAGCTACTTGAAAACAATGAGAGCTAATTTTGTAAGTTTCCATGAATGAAAAAGGATTATATACAATATCTCATAAGCTCTTTAGCAAATGGTAGAGTATTTCACTATTATTTCTTTTACGTCTTTGCTAAAATAATCACTATTTTTGTTCTCTGAATCAGGTCCCTCCATACTTGGTTCGCAAGGTGTTTACTCAAATATTTTCTTTCATAAATGTGCAACTATTTAACAGGTTGGAATTTAAATAAAAAATGCAATATATGGCCATGTTTTATAGTGCAAACTATATATATTAATTGCAATCATATTTCAATTTTTCAAAGCATAATTTTAAGTTTTAACTTTAGAAATATAACCCAATGTAATAATCACTTTTTTATTCTTTTATTAGTCTCCTACTACGACGTGAATGCTGTTCTTTCACCAATGGTGAATTTGTGAAATCAGGTCTAGCTGAGTTAGAGCGTTGGTGTTTTGATGCCACTGAGGAGGTTAGATTTTCTCTTTATATATACTTGATTACTGGTTTGCACCTTTTAATAAAAAAATCATCTGAAAATTCAAAATTTTATTATGTGCAGTATGCAGGCTCATGTTGGGATGAGTTGAAACATATCAGACAAGCTGTTGGATTCTTGGTATTTTTTTTTATCACCGTAATGACAAAAAACAATATTTGTTTTATTTATTGTCCCATAGTGATTTATTTGATTTTTCATTGACCGACAAGGTTATACATCAAAAACCCAAGAAGACCTTGAAAGAAATAACAAAAGAGTTATGTCCTGTGAGTACTTCTAACAGAAATTTTAATTGTATTGTCACTGAATGTTTTGAAATTCACTAATATATCATTGTACGTACACTCAAATAGGAACTCAGCATACAGCAACTTTACAGAATCAGTACAATGTATTGGGATGACAAATATGGTACACGCAGTGTTTCCTCTGAGGTAAGCCCTTAATTAATTTTGATTGGTTTGCTTGTCATCATTTAATTATTCAATAAATTCATTTGAGTGCACTATATATAATAGCTACGACGAGCAACAGTTGGGAGTTAACTTTCATCTTATAATTACCAGGTTATTGGAAGTATGAGAAATCAGATGACAGAGGATACAAAAAATTCTGTCAGCAATTCTTTCTTGCTCGATGACGATTCCAGGTTGGTGTTTCTAATTTCTATATATCATATTTTGTTTCGGTATATCTATTATAATTTAAATTTTAAGGTATGTTTCTTCTTGTTATTCAGCATACCATTTTCAGTGGATGATATCTCTAAGTCCATGACAGAGATAGATATATCAGATGTCGACCCTCCTTCAGTTATTCGCGAGAATTCTGGATTTGTTTTCCTCTTGCAACGTTCGGAATAATTTCCCTTAAATTCAACAACCTGTGCATAGAATCTCAACATGCTTGCATCTCATGTATTACTCTTTAGTGTAAAAAATGTATCTAAATTTAGGTCTATACTAGCTATTCCAGTGTTTCCTAGTTTTATACTTGGTTTGATTATTTTATTTTTTTAGCATTAAACTCCAAAAAAAAAGGTTTCACAAGTTGATTTTTTTCGAGGCTTTCAAGTTTCAACTTTCGTCTTATTGTAATTAATTATAACAAATATCAATGAACAATTGCGTGTGTAATTGTGTTGTTTTGTATATTAATTTCTATGTAATGCATTCAGTGTTATGGAATTTTTCTGACCTCTGCCGAATATCTGTGAATTATATATTACCGGAAACGGATCATGTGAGACTAGTTATAATGAGATCATTTGAGACCAGCTCACGTGAACCGTCCATCTCAATGTAATTGGTAGATCTTGATTTATTCATGGAATTTTTCTGACCTTTGCCGAATATCCGTGAATTATATATATACCGGAAACGGTTCATGTGAGAGTGAGACTAGTTATAATGAGATCATTTGAGACCAGCTCACGTGAACCGTCCATCTCATTGTAATCGGTAGATCTTGATTTTAAATAGACAAGGGTGTTTTGAGAAAAATGATGGCTAGAATCTCAGGTAGGAAAATAATTTTTTTTATAATCACATGGATCTTGTAATACAACATCTCTTCTTGTAATACACTGAATTAAAGGAGAGACTGATGTCCTTAATGACCTCCTTAAGGACTACCTCAGGAGGCCTACTAATGTACTGTCTATATCTTTTATTTCTTTCCGTCCATATATGCTACGACAAGTACCCAATAGCATTCCATATTAGCCCCCAAGAGGGAGAGTGGCGCGTAATCTTTTGTGTTGCCTCCGTTAGATTCCCCAATCTAATATCTGGACTGGATTTGGTGGGAACTGGAATATTCATTATTTTTCAGAAAGCGGGATTCAGGTGTTCTGCCAACGGAATTAAGAGAGATCTGAAATAAGAACAGTTAAATAAAAGATGACTCATAGTTTCCTTTTCCAGATTGCATAACAAGCAAACAGGAGACACTTGTACTCTACAACTTCCCAGCTTGTTGAACGTGTTTATGTGATCCCATTTCACCCTTCACAAGAGAATAGAGAATTTTGTCGGCATTTTCGACCAAATTTCCTTAGCTAATATATCTATATGTTTTCTATCTCTAATACTTTTCACTATTCCCCCAACTCACTTATCGGAGTATCAGATTTCCACACAATCGTACTATTGATCCTACAATTCAAACATTTATCCACTAAGCTTCTTTCTGAAACAAAAATTTTCCAAAAATGTGAGTACACAGGCCTGATTTGAACTCCTTTGTCCTTGTGCTTTATACAATTATACATCACGTTGGAATTACTTTTTTCATATTGAACCGATTGGCGGTTAGATCGGGAAGGGATGTATATAAAAACCCTAACCAGTCAGCGCACTCCTATGATTTAATTCGAAATGGAAAACTTGAAAACGTTAATTCCTCACTCCCCGCACTCCACCGGAACTCAACTCACCGTATCGGAGCCACTGGTGTCGACTTTATTGTACGGTAATATTTCTAATCACAGCATCTTAAATCACTATCAAATGCTTATCGATCACACCCTCACTTGAAAATCTGCAGCTTCAACGGCGATTTCGAGGAAATAGGCTTGGATTTGTGATTTTCTTCTTCTTTTCTTCTTTTAAGTTGTAGACTTGTAGATCGTGGAAATGCTTCTTCAGTATTGTTTTTGGTGTTTTTTTTTCATTTTTTTATGGATTGTTTGGTTTTTAGTTATAACTTATAATTATCATAGAACCTGTAGATTCTGGATATGGATTTGTGATTTGAGGATTGATTTAGATGTTTTAATTCTTCAAATTTTGTTCGGTTTTTATTTGTGATTATCTAAAATTTAGATATGGATTTTGATTTCTTTTTCTGTTATCGTTGGTACTGTTGTAGATACGTAGATCGTGAAAAACATGAAGATTGGGTTAGATGTTTTAATTCTTCAAATTTTGTTTTGGATCTTGTTCGGTTCTTAGTTGTGATTATCTAAAATTTAGATATGGATTTTGATTTATTTTTCTGTTATCATTGATAGTGTTGTAGATATGTAGATTACGAAAATGCTACTTCAGGATAGACTTATATGTTTTTATTAGTGATATGATACATATATGTATCATATCACTAATAGTTTTTATTCTTCAAATTTTGTAACGGATTGCTCGGTTCTTAGTTATAATTATCCTAAAATTTCTTGTATAATTATATACCATTATACCTAATTATATATTAAATTTCCGCACAGTGATTTTCATAGCTAACAATTTCCTATACCCTGGAATCTTGGCTATTGTTTATTCTTTAGAATTCAGATTGCCTATCCTGTCTACTTCTATACAATTTTGTTTTATATATTAAATTATTAGTAGATGAAGTTTTGTAGATATTGCCATATATTAGTTAGTTGGTTGTTGGCTTGTTAGTGGTGTTAGAAACCTTTGAATACAATTTTACTCTAGGTATGTTTTTTTTTGTAATTTATTTACTTCAGACTTATTTCGTGATATATATATAAGCAGATATATCGCAACAGGTGCAGTCAACTATGGAAGGCATGCTTAAGCTGACAAGGTGAGCTTATCCAAATCGAATTTAGTGTTTATCGATCAACATGTTTATACTATTCATTGTTTAGCTTCCAATCTTACCAGCTGTTTGCCTGTTTAATCAGACATGATTAGGATCATTTAAAAAATTGTTTCGTCCTGTTTTAAATTTTATACATAGTCTTGGTATAATTATTTTCCAAAAAACAGTGAGGTGGATCGAAGTTCTTCTGAGATCACAGAAGAAATAAGGAAGTGCGGTGAGACTGTAGATTCAAGACAGAGACTTTTGGAGGAAGAAAAAGAAAGTGTTCAGAAAGCAGCTTATGCTGTGCTGGATATGCTGGATGCTCGAGGAAGAAGATAAATCCTGTGCATCCATGACTACTTTCTCCATCATTGTATCCTTGGGTTACTTGAAGGCTGAAACTCACGGTATTATAATAGTCTTGTTCTTGACTTTTAAACAGGTTTATTTCTTTAATAAAATAACAACCTGTTAATCTGTTACCCTTCCTTTGATTCTTGAACATTTCATTATTCCTCGCGTAAATTCTACAGAAATATCACGTCAATATTTATTAAAAAAAAAGATTACCTTTCTTTTTTGGCATTGTTTTTAATATCAAATCAATAACGCATGACGCATCTATCTCACATGATGACATAAATATATAAGATCTGTTTTTGCTGCGGTTCTATCTAGGTGTTGATGGCTCGGTTGGCCAAATTCGACCCTCCCGTCCCTTGCTCAATTGTCCGCCGTCCGTCTGAGTGCCGTTCTTAGCACCATGAGGATGAGCACCAATGGCATTCTCCTGTTGATGTCCACAGCGGACATCGGTCGGATTACATTGGTTAATCGCTGTGTTTTTACTACGGATAACCACAGCAAAAATAGATTGTAAATATATAATAGCGTATTCATAAATCATAAGACATGTCAGCATGTCACATATTTTATGATTTTTATCATTTAATAAATTCCTATAAGACATACATCCCATATTGAAGTTGAGTTATTCAGTTACCATGTCATTTAGCAGTTGGGCACACTCGATAGCCATTCATTAATGTGTTATAAATGCTGATTCTTTAAATACATGCATGGGCTTTTAAGATTAACTACATGAATATATACTACCACTTCACATGTTCATTTTGTGTATATATTGTAATAATTACAAGAAAAGATTGTGAATTTGTGATATAGAGACAAAAAAATGAACGCTGAGGAAAATAATGCTAGCCATTTGTACAAACTTACTCTCGGGTTCTATACCCATTCCACAATTTCATCATTAAAAACAGTTTTTTTGTGGATGTGTTACCAAAAAAAAACAATCAACTCGGTTTATTTCTCTCTCCTATACTTCCTTTCTCTCTCTTATTTTCTCAGAAAACCGTACCCTTTTCGATTCTCGAATTAGGCACTCATCAATGGATGTGTTTGTTGAAATATATGCGATAAGAAGGTATATCATGAATATTTAGCGAGCCACTGCTTGCACATGTCGAGCACAGGGAAAACATTTGCATGCAATGCCTGCATCGTTTTAAAAGTTAAAATAACAGTTAAAATTAAGGTTAAGAAAAAAGAAAATATGATTGAAAATAAAAAGGAGCATCTATCAATTAACATCGGTGACACTGAAAACGAGATGGAAGGGGAGAGAAAAGAGGCACTGGACGACTACATGGATATATATAACCAGATGCTTGTTTTCTCCTATGGTAGACAGATCTCTTGGAAGATACACCGACCACATAAAGTACCACATATCTTGATCATATAAAAAAGATGGACCAAGTCATTAGTTCTATTAAGTGGTCTCGTGATAATTAAACTATAAACTTTGCACCAAGTCATTAGTTCTATTTTCGATGGGAACATACGAACTTCGAATTTACCTAATGATATATTTTGTGGACTTTGGTACATCACCCAAAGGTTTGACCTTTTTGAGGGTTTCTCAGTTTAAGAGGGATTTTATAGGAAGAAGTTAATCTTCCTCCCTCCTCACTGATGGAGTCATCAGAGTTTTTTTTTTGAAACAATTAAATTTCATTAGAATAAGGCTAATGCCAAGTTTACAAAATAGAGAATAGAAATAAAAATATAAGTAAAAAAAAATGAGCAAAATGCTCATTGACTCTCTCCCATTAGCTATGTAGTCTAGTTATACAGTAACTAGATACGCTGCCTCAGAAGGTTGGTCTCCCATACTTCCATCATAGATGTCTCTAAAGGGTGACAACAACTCTTCTTGTAATACACTGAATCAAAGAAGAGACTGATGTCTTTAATGACCTCCTTAAGGACTACCTCAGGAAGCCTACTAATGTGCTGCCTATACCTTTTATTTCTTTCCGTCTATATATGCCACGACAAACACCCAATAGCATTCCATATTAACCCCCAAGGGGGGAGTGGCGCGCAATCTTTTGTGCTGCCTCCGTCAGATCCTCCAATCTAATATCTGGACTTGATTGGGTGGGAACTGGAATATTCATTATTTTTCAGAAAGCGAAATCCAGCTGTTCCGCCAACGAAATTAAGAGAGATCTGGAATAAGAACAGTTAAAGAAAAGATGACTCCTAGTTTCATCTTCCAGATTACATAGCAAGCAAGCAGGAGGTACTTGTACTCTCCAACTTCTTAATTTCCTGAACGTGTTTAGATGATCTCATTTCACCCTCCACAAGAGAAAAGAGAATTTTGTCGGCATCTTCAACCAAATTCTCTCAGCTAACATGTCTTTATGCTTTCTATCTCTAATATTTTCCATTATTCGACCCAATTTATTTATCGGAGTACCATATCTCCACATAATCGTACTATTCGCTCTACAATCCAAACATTTATCCACTAGACTTCTTTCTGAAACAAAAGCTTTCCAAAAATGTGAATCCATAGTAGGTCTGATTTGTATATCATTAAACGCCTTTCCTTTAATATACCTATCTTGGATCTATTTTACCAGAATAGAATCGCTCTTATCCCAGTACTTTGAAGCTCTTTTAATATTGGTTGCAGTGGTGATAATAGGAAGGTCTCTAACCCCTAGACCCCTTTTCGACTTGGGATTTCCCTGAATTAAAGGAGAACAGTGTGGCCCTTACCTCTTCCTCTAACGGAGCCTGAAGCAGCCACCTATTCATAGTTTCAGAAACCACTCTAGGAAAAATGACAGGAACCGCCGGCCCAGGGGATGTGTGATTCAGAGTTGGGAACATCACGAATGTGATTCAGAAATTCTGTTGGTGTGTGCTCGCCGATAGTAGCTCACACCTTCAACTCTCTCAACTGTCTCTTCCTAGAATCATCAACCCCCTCCCCTAACGGACCAAAGGAGATATTTATAGCGCTCTACTCACTTCTGGGCCTCGTGGGCTCACCGGCCTATTCGTTCCCTCCGGCCCGTCCACGTGCCCGGGCCCTTAAAGGTGACTAGTTCGATCCATGGACCGCTGGTACCAACAAATTCTATAAAAATCAAACTATTAGAGTTTCCAACGGACTTACTTCGAGCCACTTCGCTTCCTTCCTATAAATAGTGTGTCTGTTGCTTGGATTCCTCACTCCTCCCCTCTTTCACTATGAGCATCCAGGATGTCCTCGAGGAGTATGGCCGTGAGGTGCAGCTTCAGCATGCCGCGTGGGCCTTGTGTCTGCTGATGCCCGCCGGCGTCTCCAACAATGTGGCCGTGGCGGAGACTTAGCGCCTCAACTCTGTGCTGATAGATATCCACCGCCGTCTCTCCCAGTACCGCCGCTCTGACCTCCTCGCGAGCTAGTACGCCAGCGAGGCCTCGACGTCGCTCCTGCCGCTACGTCGAGCCCCTGCCGTTCCTTGCGCGCCGCTCCTGCCCCCACTCCGGTCGTCGCTCCTACGCCCGCTCCTGATGAGGCTACTGGCTACCGCCGTCGGTCGCACGGTCATCGCGGCTCCCGTGGGTCCTCGTCCCTCCCAACTACTGACCTGCGCCATTTCCTGTCGGGGTCCGCGAAGTCGGACCGTTATCTTGCGCCTTTACGGCTGATGGGGGTGCCTTCGGGCGATCCGCTTCATCCGTTATCTCGGCCCTTCGTGAACGCGGCGCCCAGGATGCCCTGACGCTCCTTGCCTTTATGCTTTTTCTTTATTACACTTGTAACTTGTTGTTTTTTTCCCCGACCCTTGCTGCATTCTTGGTCGTTGTAACCTTCGTTTGTTAGTATAACGCTGCATTTCTCGCTTTTGTTGTATTGGCGTTTTGATTTCGCCCCTTATTTTTTTACTTGCGCATTGGTGCAATTTTACGCTCTTCAGCGTCCGTTGCTGACGTCGCCCGGGCCCTCCTTGAGCTTCGCTCGCCTCCCGGCTCTCTGACGGTTCCTCTGTTCTCCCCTCGTTGTCAGGGTCAGCATTCTCCTTCGTCGGCGCCCCTCGTCCGTTCCTCGCTCTGCCCCGTCCCGGGGGTCCCCGTCTGCTATTCAGTTTCTTTATTACATCGGGTCTCTGCCTCCTGCTCCGTCCGACTCCAGAGTGTGAGGGGGCGTCGTGAGCTGGTGTACTTGCTCCTGCAGCTGGCGCTGACTCTCTTACAGGGTGGATATTAACTCCGCTAGTTTCTCCCTCTCCCGCTTACTCTCCTTCTCCGCACGCTCCTTTCGACGGAGCCTCTCGTGCTCCTTCTCTTTCCTCCTCTTCTCGGGGGATCAGGATCTGCTCGACCTTCTCTCCCTGGGTGGGGATAGGGGTCTGCTTCGCCTGCTTCTCCTGGGCGATTCCCACCCGTACCTTATCTTTTCCATTTCCATGCGCAACCTCTCCTCCTGGGCATTCCATTCCTCCTGAGCTCTCCGTTCTTCCACGTGTCGATCTCGCTCGTGATGCGACGCTGGCCGGTACTCCAATGCATTCGGTTCTTCTTGCCTTCTCGCATCGGGGGTCCTCTCCGGCTCGCAGTTTCCGTCCCTCGAGCTCCCCCCTGTGGTACTCGCTCCTCGCCGTCATCCTTCTCCTTCGCGCTGGCTAGTGTGTTCGATTCACGTCATGTTCACCACTGTTGGTGTGTGTGCTCGCCGATAGTAGCTCACACCCTCAGCTCTCTCAACTGTCTCTTCCTAGAATCATCAACCCCCTCCCATATGGACCAAGGGAGGTATTTATAGCACTCTACTCACTTCTGGGCCTCGTGGGCTCACCGGCCTATTCGTTCCCTCCGGCCCGTCCGCGCGCCCAGGCCCTTAAAGGTGACTAGTTTGGTCCATGGTACCAACAAATTCTATAAAAATCAAACTGTTAGAGTTTCCACTGGATTTACTTCGAGCCACTTATTAGAATAAAAGAATAGACTAAGTGTACACATAATATTAACCCATAATAGATTCTTTTATAGCTTATAAATACCACACATGTACACACATTATGGCAGGAGAGAAACAGGAGTTGGAGAGTGAATTAGCACAGACCTCAAGAAGAGATTATCAAGGACACATTATCTCAATTTTGAAGTGAAGGCGCTCTCTAATGACGCTGAATGTTTTGAGATCAGAGCCATTACAGCTCGAAGAAACTACTAGAGGTTCCTTTTACGACACTAGTAGCAACACATTGTTAAGGACAATAATTTTTTCCTTAACTTGTAGTATTGAGAAAGGCCCGCTCCATTAACCAACAGAACTTTAAAAAAAACTTAAGCTGAACACTAAAAAATATTGGTTTTTATTATTTAGAAGAGAGCTCAAAAGGTTTTAAGGCATTGTTCATTAGTTCAATCCCTATTAGATACATCATACTTCAAATTTTCCTAGTGATATCACACTTCAAACATCCCACTTCGAATATCACACGACAGATTTCTTCTTTGAGAAGGGGCTTCTTATTAAAAAAACTTAAGTTTATTGATCATTTCTTTCAGATCCAAGCTTTGTTCCAACTGAACTCTACAAGTTCATGGATAGTTGTGTTAGATACTTTGACATGGTAAATTTACTCAATCATATGCCTATTATTAATTATTATGTCTATTATATATTACCTATTTTATAAATACTCATGACCATCTATATGGACTATGGTTAATGCACTCTTTATTTCCCTAACCTTATATGCAAATCAGTAGAGAATAGATTTGAATTTCTTCAAGTCGCACACTACAATAGACTGTAAATTGTAAATAAGAAATAGAAAATGTAACTCTTGTAAAATATAGAAAACTAATGGAAGAAAAATACAACCTGATGTGCTACATATTGAACATCGGCTACACTTCCACTACGAGAAGCAATTTGGAAAGCACTCTTTAGACGGCCACAAACCACACATGCCATAACCTTCCTAGTAAGACAAAAAATTTAGGTGATATTTTTAAATAGTTCTTGTAAGAAAAATGGTAATATGATGATTCTGCACACTTTAAGAAGCATAGATCACTAATTCACTTTTTCATATTAAGTGAAAATAATGGTAAAAAATGGTTTGTGCACTTGAAAGAAACTATAGACATTAGACAGTAAATCCAAGCTTGTTACTTGGTCAATATTTGTAGGTTAAGATTTACCATCTTTAGTCAAACATTAGCCAATATTTGATATGAATATTGGGTTAAGATGGTTTCATTTTGGCTAACATCGTTGGTAGACATTAAACAATCTTGCATGAAGGAAAGAAAATCTTATAATTAAATTTTATTATATTGGAAAAACAATAGAATTACTTTTCGGAAGCATTTTCTTTCAAACCGTCCCACAGATACATATAAAAGGTCAGTACCTGTGACTGCTACTTAACATGTCAATAAGTTTGTCAGGGCGCTCTTTGTGCTTGTTCGCGTATACATTGATGGCAGCACCCAACACCTACACAATTCAATAAAGAAAACAAAATTAAATTTAAAAATATAAGCTGTCCATGAAATTACATACGATAAAACTCGACCTGTTGATTAAGAGTGTTTTTTTTTGATAAATTAAATATTTTATTCCTGAAAATAAAAGGGGGGGCAATGCCCGAGATACAAATGTAGAGAAATGTAAACATAAAATGTAGAGCTAAATACAGAACATAAAATGTAAAAATTGTCACTCTCTTATATGGCTAAGACCCTGGCTAGTTGGCCATGGACTGGTGCCTCAAGAGGTTGGACTCCCATATGAATGTAGTATGAGTCTCAATCTGTGAAAGATTGCTCTTCTTATAAGATGTGGCACAATAAGCAATGCTCACATCCCTCAATATTTCGCTACTGATTGTTTCTGGAGGTCTTATTATGTGTTTCTGTAGTCTTCTATTCCTTTCACACCATATGTACCAAGAAAGAGAGCCTAATGCAAGCCAATGCGTACTGCAGCAGCTGGCTCTGTGTGGAAGCAGGCAGGTGTTGTCCCCTCAATGCCCATATAGCATTGTTGAGTGTCTGGAGTAAGTATAGTTGAAGAAGAGGTGTTGGGTGGATTAGTCCTCCTGCCCACAGAGGGGGCAAGTAGTTTGCAGATTGATAGATACCCCATCTTTGCAACCTGGTTAGTGTATTAAGACTTTTGACTTTAATTCTCCAAAGTAACATGGAGAATTTGGGTGGCATTTTAGACCAAATTCCATAGTTTAGGGGTTGAATAATACCCCTTGGCCTTAGTATTTCTGAGTGTGTGAGGCACTGAGGGTGGATAATTGTGTGGTCCAATAGTCAGAATGACATTCTATACAGATATGATATCCTTGTTTGCAAATATTATCTTCCACATATGTGAGTTTATGGTAGGGAAACATTCTCTCTTCCAAACTTCTTCCCCTTACGTATCTAGTTGTTATCCAGTCTGCAAAATATGGAATTGTTTGGGGTCCAAGATTTCTGTCCTTTGTAGTGGCATTTGTGGCAAAGAAATTTCTAACCCCTATTCCTCCCGCATTTGTCGCAAAGAGTGTTAGATTATTTTTGATTTAGAATATTAAAATCTATGTAACTATGTATTGTATTACACAAATATCAATATACCTGTTATACTAACAATAGTCCTTCCACATGTATATTTAATCAATTATTCCATTGTAATCCCATATGTACAGTGATGTAGCACATCCGTTAATGACACTAGGAAAGAGGCTATTTCCTTTAAATCAAACGTTGGACCAAAAGCCCATTTCCTTTAAAGAAGGCCCATCATTACATGGAGAGTATATATATGGAGGATAGAGGATGGAATCGGCAGTTTTTGATTTATTTGCTGAATTTGTTATTTCCTGGACAGGTAATAAACCTTTTATCTTCTCTTTTTTTTCTCTTGTATTTTCTGATGGATTTCCAGAATCATTGGTGGATTCCCGTGTTTTTCCCTCAGCTTCTGTGGATTCAGAAGATTTATCAAGCAACTGATCTTCACTAAGATCAACTGCATCATACAGGTAAAGGGTTCCATTTATAAAATTAAAAAATGCAAATCACATCTTTTTATTTATAATTTATAAAGAAAATCGTAACTACAATAAACTATCAATTTATTTGAGACACTAGAAGATATCTTTGAACTATCACAATATGTTTACAGTAAATTAGTAACATGCAAGTACTATGATTGTTTAAGTCGAATAGTGTGAATGATGCAGTCCAATGCTTCATTAACTATTATGATCAGCATCTATATTACACTCAAGAGCAAGGTGGGCCCAGCAGTCTTAACTTGGCCCATAATTGGCTTGACCTCTTTCTAATTGAGTTGGACTCACATCATTGGGCTGCCCATTTACCAATGATGTGAGTATAAATACAATGGGCCCAAGGGAGAATATCATTATCGATTATTGTGCTAAAGGTATCATTCTCTCTTTGCTTTACTCTTCTTGCTTACTTTCATTCTACTTTCTACTTCTATCGATTTCTCTCTTATTTCTTGGTGGATTCCAAGATCCTTCTTCTCTTGATCTGAAGAAGAGCTCCACTCTTCTTCCTACACTCTCCTTGTTTTGTCCTCAGATATTGACTGCACCAGTGATGCTTGGAAGAACATACGATATTTGACCACTTCTCAAGTTCACATTATAACCTAACTTAGATGTAGGTGATAGAAAGATGGCACATATCTTTTTTATTTATTGAAAACAGATGAAGCATTTACTAGAAGGATAAAACCTTCAAATCATAAAGGAAAGAATCAAAAAAAGGAAAGCCCTCCCTTGTGTATCTGATTTTCCTGCAAGTCAAACAATCAATCTGCTCGGAATTGACTCCCGATCTCGCGATTTCTGCTCAGGATTGACTGCCTGCTTCTCGATTGGAGCTCTCCAGACTTACGCGTCCATCTTGCGATCTGATTGCTTGCATTTTGGATTCTGCCCGCGTCCTCTAGCTCGTGATTTCTTGATCGCATGCTGCTCGCGTCGTTTGATTCAGACAGTGGATGTGATTCTAGGCGATCACGATTCTTATGGTTTTCTGATCGCAATCTTTTTGCGATCTCTCTGTTCATGCTCTGGATTTCTTGTAATGCTGCATTGACTGGATTTTGGCTGGGATTCTCGCGATCTGATGCTGCTCGCGGTTCATGATTCAGGAGCTGCTCGCGATCTGATTGGAGGACTTCTGCTCGCGATCTGATTGGCTCGCGATCTGGTTTCTGTTCGCGACCTGATTGGAGGATTCACGATTCTTTCTGCTCGCGATTTGATTGGAGGACTCTTCTTGCGATCTAGTTTTGGCGATTCTTGATTACAATTCTTGCGTGTTCTGACACAATTTTGGTCCTTCTGAGAGATTTGATCGGGCAAGGACTTCTTTCTCTGCTCTAGTGATTGCGATTTGAACAAGGAGGATCTTCTTACACGCGACTCTGCTCGAGGCTCACGTTGCTGCAATTCTTTTGTGTGTTGATTGGACGGGACTAGAGGGGAAATTCTGGAGACTGAAATCCAGATATTTTTTTATTTTTATTTTTTGCTCTCTTCCATTTAGACTTATATTTTGCTTGCATTGGTTGTTGTGTCTCCCTACTCGTCTCCATACAAACTTAGCTAGAGACACTCTGAAGAGAGGGTCACTAACTTAGAGTTTAAGAACACATAAAATATAGAAATACAAGGTAGAAATTGACCCAAGAGCAGGGTTTTTCCCGGAAAAAGATGGCATAGACCACAATTCAAAAGATGGCATAGACCACACCCGGGTTTTTTACACCCACCTCAATTCCTCCTTGTGTAGTATAGGTTGTGTGTTGTTAAACCTTAAGGAGGTAACTCTCTTACTCCTTTTTCTTGATGGGCGGCGTAGCGGCGCTCTGGAGACATTTCAGAAGAAATGAGATGTTTGAAAAGAACCTGGAAAGAAAAAAGAATCTATTCAGAGAGTCTGGGAAGCAACCTAGGGATGGAAGTTATATAAGGAAGAGGGGTAGGAAGAAAGAGGCTTTTCACCAAGGAATGATAGACAACTGGAAGGTGTCCACTCCTGATTCTAGAGATCTGAGAAGACTTCAGTTTGTACAACCCTCAGAAAGGAGGAGTTTGCTTGTGCTACCATGCGGAGGTCTCAACTTCTCCCCCCTAAGTCAGAGGGAGCACTTAGGATTTCACTCAGAGTAATGGGTGATGTTCCGTCCATAAGAAGCATGACCTGTCTATTGAGAAGAAAATGGGGGGTTAATGGAGATATTCAAATCGTAAGATTCTGGGATACTACTATTGACGTTAGATTTAGGGAAGCGGCGGATTATTTCCGTTTGTGTGATCGCTCATGGGATAGATTCTGTGACACTCCGTTCAAAGTTAGCAAGCTCCCTCCGGATGTTATCCATAATGAATGTTATGAAACGATGTTCCAATGGGCAATCATTGGAAATCTTCTCCCAGGAATGTTTTCTAAGGATGCGGTAAACAGAATAACTAGCGTCTTAGGTATTCTTTTATATGGAGAACTTATGGATACGATATCTCACCCAAAATCTTTTAGAATTTGTTTCCAAAGTAAACCGAATTTCAGATTTCCTGGGCAAATTAAAATAATGATTCGAGAGGAAAATGGGAAGGAAACATGTCATACGCTGACAGTGAAATACAGGTCAAAGCTACAAAAGTGTCGGATGTGCGGATTTTTCGGTCACTGGTCGGAAAAATGTTGTCGACCACTTATAGAGAAAGTCCCTCCTTCTCCCCCCATCTCAAAAGCGGAAGCCACTGTAATAATCCCTCATGATAGGGAAGGGGTCTGGAGCCAAGGACGGAGCAAGCTGAAGATTGTAAGTTCGCTTCCGATATCTATATCTAACAGACCGGCGGAGCTGGAGAAGGTCGGGGATGTCCCTCATTGAGCGAGCAGGGAAAGGAGCAAGGAAGAACTGATGTTTTCCATGGTGAAGGGGGAAATGTTGAGATAATACAGAAGCTGTTAGAAAGTGGGGCGGTAAACAAAGTGGAGGTTGAGCTCCCTACGAGTAGGAGGGGTACGGAAGAGGGGAGGATACTTTCTACTACGGAATTTATACAATCTTCCTCCAGTAAGGGTCCTCTGGTAGGGGGAACACATCTTGAGGATGTTGTTTCTAGAGATGAAGCTATCCTGAGACAAGGGCAGATAGAAGGGGTGGGTAAGGGAGAGGCTTACTCGGCTATTATAGGATCCCGATCAATAGAAAGGGATGCACGTCTCTGAAGTCTCCAGTAAGGGGATGGGCACGATTATTGTGGTTGCTGACCCCCAACTAGGGGGTGCAGGGAGAGGAAGGGAAGGAGCTAATTCCCCAATATATATTTTTTTTGTTTTTTTGTTTGAAGCAATTAAATTTCATTAGAATAAGGCTAATGCCAAGTTTACAAAATAGAGAATAGGAATAAAATAGAAGTAAAAAAGAAATGAGCAAAATGCTCATTGACTCTCTCCCATTAGCTATGTAGTCTAGTTATACAGTAACTAGATACGCTGCCTCAGAAGGTTGGTCTCCCATACTTCCATCATAGATATCTCCAAAGGGTGACAACAGCTCTTCTTGTAATACACTGAATCAAAGGAGAGACTGATGTCTTTAATGACCTCCTTAAGGACTACCTCAGGAGGTCTACTAATGTGCTGCCTATACTTTTTATTTCTTTCCGTCCATATATGCCACGACAAGCACCCAATAGCATTCCATATTAACCCCCAAGGGGGGGAACATCAAAATATACTACTACACATATTCTTAGGAGAGGTTTAAGGATCTCTGTCATCATCCTCATGAATGTTGATGGAGCATTGGACAACCCAAATGGCATTACGAGCCACTCATAAAGACCTTGCCTTGTTTTAAAGGCTGTCTTCCACTCATCCCCACCTCTGATTCGGATTTGGTGATACCCACTTTTGAGATCCAGTTTGGTGAAAAATTGTGCACCATTCAGCTGATCAAGAAGCTCTTCTAGCCTTGGTATGGGGAAGCGATATTTAATAGTTATCTTGTTAATGACTCTGCTGTCCACGGATGGGGGTGGTTTTCAAATTTCAGTCCCAACTTCTTTGCTGCTTTTTCTGCGATGAGGTTGTCAGTGCTTCCATTATCGATAATTATCTTGCAAACTTTCTCAAGGATGGTTCCCTTTGTCTTAAACAGATTTGACCTCTGAGTTAGGTCAGCAACAGGATGAACACTACATGTCTTATGTATTAGATTTGACCTCTTCAAGTTGTGTTCTGGCCGATAATCTGTGGAATTCATTCGTGTATTCAGATACCGATCTGTTGCCTTGTTTGCACTGTTGGTACTGAATGAAAAGTGTGCTCTCATAATCTGTTGGCAAAAACCTTTGTCTCATCAGTTTCCTCATTTAATCCCATGTTCTCACTTTTTTTTTTGGTTTTTTGCCTTTAGATATATTGTTTGATCCCACCAGCTTTGTGCTGTCCCTTTTAATCTTAGAGCCACTAACTTCACTTTCCTTGACTCGGGGGTGTTCATATAATCAAAATATTTTTCCACCTCCGAAATCCAATCCAAAAATGTTTCAATATGCATTTGGCCATTGAATTGGGGAAGATCTATCTTCATGCGATAGTCATTGTAGTCATCCCCATAATTATTTTCATATTGATCCACGGCACCACCTCTGTCTTGTTGATAATTTCTGTTATTTCTCTGAAAATATCTCTGATCGTTTCTCTGCTCATTTCTCCTCCTATACTGCCTAAATTCAGGCTGAAACAGATCTAGATCAGTTTCATCTGACGAATCTGAATCTGGTTGTGCTGCTGATTCCGATCTGGTTGTTGCTGGCGATCGGGTAGTTTTTGCCTTGGCGGTACTGGAGGCTGCTGATTAACTGGTCTGCGCAGTTCATTTACTGCCACTGTTAGGTCTACCAATGCTCGCACCACTCGATCAAACTCCTGCCTGGAAACATGCTGTTCTGCCATATCCGTCCAGAGAAAAACACCGCAAATCCGTCCAGAGAAAAACACCGCAAATCCGTACAGGAAATGAGTCGAAAATCCTAGTCTGATACCACTTAATATAGAACAGGACTGTTCTATGGAGAGATGAAAAAGAAGATCTGAAACTTCTTTTAGAAAATGGATTTAGATCTGGAAATTCCAAGGAATCCACCAAGGTTCAATTCTGATCGGGAATAGCAATAGAAGAAACGGAAATAGGAAGATAGAAAGGCAGAGAAAACGAGATAGAGAAAAATACCTTCACAATAATCAAAAAAACTAAATCCTCCTTTGGGTCCACTTGGTCTTTTATACTCACATTGTGTGTAGTGGACAACCTTCACAATGTGAGTTAATTGGCTTCAAAGGTGAAGCACAATGGCTC
Source organism: Zostera marina (assembly GCA_001185155.1). Classification (NCBI taxonomy): domain Eukaryota; kingdom Viridiplantae; phylum Streptophyta; class Magnoliopsida; order Alismatales; family Zosteraceae; genus Zostera; species Zostera marina. The sequence continues at coordinate 711,628 of LFYR01001623.1, forward strand.
GAGCCATCTCGAGCCAAGCTTGAGCCTGTTCAGGGGTGTGCTCATCTAATTGAGGCCCTCTGTTAATACTTCCAATATTAGGGGTAAAAAGGTCATTTGCAGAATTACACAAAGAACTAAGATGCTCTACATCAGTAGCCCAGGCAAGGATTGATCTGAATAGCTCAGTTGAAACTTTGGAAAAGAATCCCTTATCTATCCTGCTCCAAGAGGAGAGTACAAAAATAAAGGGAAGATTAAAAGAGCTTATGGCAAAAGAGGAGGCAGATCTGAAGCAAAGGAGTAAGGTCTCTTAGTTGAAATTAGGGGACAAAAACAATAGATTCTTTAGTATCGCCACAAAGCTAAGGAGATCTAAAAATTCAACTTCTAAAATTCAACCTCTAAAATTCTCAATACAGATGGAATTCAAACCACCTCTAGGGCTCTATTAGAGGAGAATAGTGTTAGGTACTTTAAAACTTTGTTCAGTAATTCAACCACCCAACGGCCGGCGGTTCCTGTCATTTTTCCTAGAGTGGTTTCTGAAACTATGAATAGGTGGCTGCTTCAGGCTCCGTTAGAGGAAGAGGTAAGGGCCACACTGTTCTCCTTTAATTCAGGGAAATCCCCTGGAACGGATGGTTTCACCTCAGAATTTTTCAAAAAATTTTGGGGAGATCTTAAGCCTAGTAATGGAGTGTGTAAAGCAATTCTTCAAAGGCAAACCTTTGTTGAAGTCTGTTAACCATACTTTCATCACGCTTGTGCCCAAAACAAACACGGCCTCAGATATGTCGGATTTCAGGCCGATATCATGTGTCAATTTGATCTAAAAGCTAATGACAAAAATATTAGCAGATAAGATCAGTAAGGTCTCTAGTGAACTCATCTCTCCAAACCAAGCAGCTTTCATTCAAGGAAGGCTCATGTCAGATAATACCATTCTAGCGGATGAAATGGTGCATGGCTTTGGAAGAAAGAGAACTCCCAAGAGGTGTTGCTTGAGTATAGATCTTAAGAAAGCTTTTGACACAGTCAGTTGGGAGGGCTATAATTGTCACCCTTGAAGCGTATGGATTTTCTCCTATGTTCTGCAAAATGATTTGGAATTGCATATCCTCTGCATCTTTTTCGATGCTGGTGGAAGGGACTCCAACGCCTCCCTTCAGAAGCCAGAGGGGGATTAGACAGGATGATCCTCCATCTCCTATTCTATTTGATATGGTTATGGATGTTCTAAGTAGATTGATACAGAATGGAGTAAAGAACAAAAGAATAGACACTTATCAGGTGAATGGTGCTACTTCTATATCTCACCTCATGTATGCGGATGATATCCTCATATTTTCAAAGGCAAATCCGAAATCGCTTAATGCAATTAAAATGGTGCTTGAGAAATTTTCATTGTTCTCGGGATTGGAAGTAAATGGAACTAGACTATATAGCTAATGGGAGAGAGTCAATAAGCTTTTTGTTCATTTCTTTTTACTTCTATTTTTATTTCTATTCTCTATTTTTGTAAACTTGGCATTAGCCTTATTCTAATGAAATTTAATTGCTTCAAAAAAAAAAAAAAAAACCTTCAGATAAAAAACTCGAGTCTACCTAAGATATCTCCAGGTAAATTAGAAGTGGATAAGTACACATCGGGAATAAAACTCATGACATCATCTGAACTTCTATTGCCCTAAGACAACTCGACTCTAATAAGTTGACCCATATGGCCATATCTATATGCATAAGACCCTCTTAATTAAAGAAATTATTTTTGGGTCTGATACATGGGTGAATTGAGTGAATCGCAAAAAAAACCCCAACATAGGTAAGACTATAATAATGAAGGAGCATCAGAGTCAAGGAAATTCTATTTCTAAGTACTTAGGTAATACTGTAATAGAGAGTGATAAATATCTATAATTTCTGTATAAGTGAATAAATTTTATAATTTCTGTAGGACCATTTTTCTCACAATGCTTTGTAAGAAAACTATTTTGAACAACAATTACCTAATATTTTGGACATACAATTATCCAAATAATATAGTAAGAAATTACCTGATCCAAATCATCTGTTTCGATCATCGATTTTATATTTGTAAATAAATTTGTCAGAAGATTAGATTTCTTTCTCTCTGCAAAAGTTGCAGCCACGCCAGCAAATATATCAACAGCTGTAAAAGACTAAAGATGGTCAGAATATTATTGATTTTTTTGCATTTCATTTAATAATTTCAAAAAGAGATAAAATGAATTTTTTGCATGATTAGGGACTTAGAGATTCTAAACTAACTCTCCACTACTAACATAACTACCAAACAGATAAAAGTATGCGTAGAGCATAGAGTTAACTCTCTGAGTTAACCTGCAGACCATTGTATATTTGTATGTGTAGAGCTCATCAAGTGCATCCTTAACAGTTGTCTGCTCTTGGAGTAGTCTTAGAAAATATTACCACGTCATTTACCTATATGAGATGAGAGGCCATAGGAACACCCAAAGAATCTTTTTCATTCAAGATCTGTTACAGATGTTCCATTACAATTTACAATCATTAAAAGAAAAAAAGAGAGAGGGTCCTCTTGCCTCAAATCCTCAATACTCCTTATATTCCTAAAATTTTTATTAGTCAGATTATTATTAAAATTGCAACTTTATATGATAAATAATAATTGAAAAGAATTTAAATAATTTTGAGAGTACTAACTGAGGTACAAGTTTTGAGGATTTCTTAATTCAAAAAAAAAAAGTTTTGAGGATCTCAAATCGGTCTCAGACACTTTTCATTTATCATTTATGAACAAATTAATTTGAATATCTAATTTTATATTTGTACCAGGAAGGTTAAAATTATAAATTACTCCATCAACCAAGTCAAGGTTCTTCTCAGCAAGAGTTTCTGCAATTTGACATCTTCTCCTGAATAACAAAAGTAACACAACCAAAAAATTAAATATTAGAAGATAGAAGTCAGAACCATAGTTTTAAAAAGCATAAAGCGCTCTCAATTTCCAATTAGCACTTTTTTAGCTTTTAGCGCTTTAGCGTGCTTAAAGCTAAAAAAGCGATAATGGCATTTTCGTAAATATATGCAATTTTTTAGAAAATTGCATATATATTCCTGTATTATTTTTTTTCAAATCCTATAAATATTTTTTTTCAAATCCTATAAATATTTTTTTTTCAAATATATACCCCTGTTATAAATATTACATCGTGTAATATAACATTTATTACAGTAAACATGTAATATTTATAGGTGTAACATAACTTATATTACACGTTTAACAAACCAACCAGGTGATGAATATTTATAGGTGTAATTTATAGGTGTAATATTTATAGGTGTAATATTTATAGGTGTAACAAACCAACCAGGTGTCTAATTTGGGAAGACACCTGGCCAGACAGGTGCTGGACCATGAGAAACTTCCAGCAGCTATAAAAGAGGAAGAAATCTGTTTGAAGAATTTGCTTTTACTGCAGCTTACCAAGGTTTTTTAGGCGACCATGCGGTCATGCGATGGCCATGACCGCATGGTCGCCTAGGCGCTTCAGGCGACGCCTAGGCGGTCGCCTGAAAATAGGGTAAATTTTGCAAATTTACCCTGAACTTATATACATTTGATAAAAAATATGGGTAATTTTAAAAAAATATATACATAAATTTTAAAACCTGAAATTACTAATACAAAGTAATAGACCTATTAATCTAAAATTTAAAATGTAAATACATAGATTATATGACTTCTATGAATTTAGGGTTAAAAAGATGCAAGAAACAAGAAAGAAAAGAGGTTAGGGTTTTTTAAAACCCTCAACCTCTTATTTAAATGGGTGGTTGGGCCTTATATTTAAATTAAAAAAAAAAACTAAAAAAAAAAAATTAAAAAAAAAATAAAACAGACCTATTGGGTTAGGCGGGTCCGGGTCAGATCCGACCCGGACCCGCCTAACCCGCTCCAGCGCATGAAGGCAAACGCCTACATGTGCTGGAGCGCATGGTGGCATATGCGACGCCTAGGCGTCGCATGAACAAGCTTGCAGCTTACAGATCTTTCTCCTCCTCCCTCCTCCAAGCTTCTACTGCCCGGTGATGGGTAGAAACCCACTAACCCGACCCACTCACCCGCTTAAAAAAAGCGATTTGGAAAGCGCTCCTCCAGGAGCGCTTTTCCGCTTTAAGCGTCGCTTTTTAATCTATGGTCAGAATTACGGTCTACAATCACTTGTGGTAAAAGCCTTCTTGGGTGCCACAAGAGGTTGAGATTGAAAACTTGAAACCCAAGATATATCATTTAAAATTAAAAAAACCAATGTATGTGAATAATGCATATATCACTAAGAAGAAACAAAAAAACGCCCCATGTTTAAAGAAACTTTTATGTTTTCCGACAATATTGCAATTTCTAGTGGCATGAGGTTTCTCACCAGAGTAACTGATTTTCTGCACTCTGAGAGTGATGATTGACGGAGAGGGTACCAGAAGGTGATAAGAAAGAAGAAGGGAAAGATTCTCTGATGTAACTCAAAAACAGGATCTAAGTTCTTCACAGACTGATCAAATAATGTGAATCGAAATTACTATGGAGTAAGCAATTCCTTAATACTGGATTCCACCAGTGAAATAAGATCTAGCTTTAGAGAATATCATAAGAGAGAGAAAAGGTAATTATCCAATTGTAAAAGCAAAATGAGAGAAAAAGCTAACATCCCCTACTCTCTACTACCCCTTTTATACTTGATTCCATACTAGTGGTCAATATAGAATCAAGATAATAAGGTAATTAATGGAGAACTAGGATGTTCTCTGAAACATAGAGAACATTAGCCCTGCCATAAACCAGGTTCGCCTCATGCCAATGATATCAAAGCTTTTACTGGCAAACATTGCAGGGAGAGATCCGACGAACATCGCAGGGTAGACTCTGGTGAATGTCGTAGGCAAAGCACCAGTAAATACTTGTCATGTTTCTGAGGAGGTGAAGATGAGGAATCTGGCAAAGGTGTCTTGGGCTGAGTCTATGGTATCAAAATTGTTGTCAGATCTAGTCTCAAACATCATAGTTTCGATAGGGGTTCAAGACGAAGAATGGGACAAAGAAAGCTCTTTTAAAGGTAGATATAGTAAAAGATTTTGCTATGGTGGACTGGTTGTCTGATGCAGTGCATGGTCTTATTAATTATTATGACTAAGATCTGAGGAACATCACAAATATGGGAATTCATGAGTTTAATGAACAGCAAGGTGGGCCCAGAAGCCTTGAATTGGCCTATGATTGGCTTGACCTTGGTGGATTCACATTCTTCCGAGAAGAATTGGACTCACATCATTGGGCTTCCCATTACCAATGATGTGAGTATAAATAAAATGGACCCAAGGAGGGGAATCATTATTGAATATTGTGCAAATCAAGGTATTACTCACCCCCTTTAGTCTTTCTTAACTACAGTTCTTCTTTGCTTTTCTCATCTACTTCAATCTTGGTGGATTCCAAGATCTCTTCCTATCCTGATCTGAAGGAGAGCATTCTTCTTCCTCTTCTTCTATACTGGCCTGTTCTCAGAGCATTAGCTATATCATTTTCTCTAGAGATGATTCTAGTTGGAATGAGATTTAAGGAAAAGTTTGAGAACAGGATTAAGAATTATATTTCCAACAATTTCCCTTTACTTGTAAGTTGTAAGCAGCTCACCTGTAAAGGTATGCTACTCAACCAGAGGACTAAGACAGGGAAATCTCCTCTTATCATTCCTCTTCACATTGGTGAGAGTCATGTAACACTTGTTAATCTTTGTTGGAAAAAAATAGAAAAAGATCTATTTATCTAAAGACATATTAGTTGGGTGGCATGATATAGTCATCTCAGAAGCCACAAGAAAATTAAATGGGACAGTTAAACAATGTTCCAAAGAGTTTATACTAGAGATCAGATAACAGATATCAAACATCTTCCTCTCTAAAAGTTATGGCACCCAGAGTGCTTTGGTTAAATTCACTGAGTTCCAATTGGGTTAATTCCTTTCCATGGAAGGAATTATTGATAGTATTTAATCCAGCAAAAAGCAAAGACCGTTAGTTGTCTAATATGGAGCTAACCACATTAACCCTGGGGAAATAGTGGCTAGAGTTAAATTAAATTTTCTAAATATAACCCATATAGTAATCTAGAACTCTAGGTGTGCATATAGTGCAAATGCCGACTACAAAAGTGTACTTTATTCCTCTTGGAGGGGTAGGTAGGTCAATTCATACATACTCTATGATGTGAATCAATATGCAAATATCAGATTGATCATTGATCTAATGAAGACCAATAGAGAGGTCACTCTGTCTTTTATTTTGACAATAACATAAATATTTACCCTTTGCAAAAAAATATGGATAGTGCAGAGCCATCTGGAATGCCCTTATTATTTCAGATTTCTAGAAAGATCCATGCAAAAAATTACAATTAATAGATAAAGCCACAATGATTTTTTTATATATGACACTTTCCAGAGTCATTTACATTTTCAAAGATTCACATTGAAACAAATAAAGCTAACAAACCTGAAGGTCTCAGAATCAGTAGGATTTCCAAACAACGAATGCTTCCACTGAGGACCCTCATTATCATTAAAAGTTTTAATCACATTCACCTACATTGTTTAAATAAAACAAGGAAAAAAATCAATACCAGCCTACTAGGAAATGTGGATTATGAAGAAAGACAATTTTCTTTCATTCTTTCATCCCAGTTGCTGACTAAATTACAGCTCTCGTTTTATATTGTATGCACATTTCAGAAATTAATTGAAAAACGTCAACTACCGTTTTCCAAAAAACAATAATATGCACATCATCAAATACTTATATTTTTTAAACACGTTCAAAAAGTTGAGAAGTTGGAGAGTACAAGTACCTCCTGTTTGCTTGTTATGCAATCTGGAAGATGAAACTAGAAGTCATCTTTTCTTTAACTGTTCTTATTCCCAAGGTTTAAAAACCGGCGGTTAACCGGTAAAATCCAACTAACCGGTGACCGGTTAGTTGGAACGGGTAAATGGGTCGATGGGGAGGGTCTGACCCGTACCCGACCCGGTTACCCGTCCCGGTTACCCGTCTCAGTTATAAATAATTCCCTTATGGGCTTTATTTAATAAAGCCCATTATGTTTAATTTATTAAAGCCTCATTTCAAGGCTTTATTTTAATAAGTTTAAATCTTACTCCTTATAGATATCTTAGGCTTAGGATATTTTGAATTACATTATGGAATTAATTACTTATTTGCATTACTATTTTGAATGACTATTTGAATTACTATAAACATGGATATAAACATGGAATAGATATATAAGTATATAACATAATTTCTGTTTTTTAAAAAAAATTACGAAAATACCCCTACCGGTTAACCACTGGTTAACCGGTGGTTAACCGGTCTAACCGGAAAACCGGTAAGCCAGAACCGGTTACCGGTTAACCGGTTTTTAAACCTTGCTTATTCCAGATCTCTCTTAATTCCGTTGGCGGACCACCTGGATCTGACTTTCTGGAAAATAATGAATATTCCAGTTCCCATCCAATCCAGTCCAGATATTAGATTGGGGGATCTGACGGAGGCAGCACAAAATATTACGCACCACTCTCCCCCTTGGGGGCTACTATAGAATGCTATTAGGTTCTTATCGTGGCATATATGGACGAAAAAAAATAAAAGATATAAACAACACATTAGTAGGCCTCCTGAGGTAGTCTTTAAAGATGTCATTAATGACATCAGTCTCTTGTTTGATTCAGTGTATTACAAGAAGAGATGTTGTCACCCTTTGGAGACATCTATGATGGAAGTATGGGAGACCAACCTCCTGAGGCAGCGTATCTAGTTACTATATAACTAGATTACATAGATAATGGGAGAGAGTCGATGAGTTTCTTCCTCATTTCTTTTTACTAGATTATTAGTCAATGAACTAGATTTCATTCGAGGGGTGAATAATATATACTTGACTTGTCAAATTCATTATTCATTTGGCATGTACAATTTAATTTCACATGAATAAATAAAATTTACCCCTTGCAAAATTTTTTTAACATTTACATTTAAGTACAGTGTGAATATGGATCAAAAAAAATTATTACTGAATAGTGTGAATTTATTAAATATATTAAAGAAATTGTTACTATAAGATATACTCATAGTACCTGATGTCTCAGACAGGTATTTAACTTAACAATTCCTTCAGCACTAAATCTCCCTGAAACACTTTTTCCTCGGATGCCGCTTGACACAATCTTAGAAGTTTCGTGAGATCTTACAGACAATTCTTCATCAAAATGCATCTATTTTTCAAAAAAAAAACATGAAAACACAGACCTGATCCCAAAATACATGTCACATGATTACCTCATTAATGGCATGGTTGTAATTGACCTAATTAAAAAGTCTATACTATTATAAAATGAGTTCTACTTATTTCTCCAACAGTGTGGAGCTGACCATCTGAAACAATTACTTTATATAAGCAATTATACAACCCTCTATTTAGTATGTGGTCTGATGAACTTGGTATTTCTAGCACTATTAAGATTAATATCATGCAAAATAGAGAAGTAAAATGAACACATATTTGCAAAAAATCTAATCATTTGCAAGTAAAACAGTTACCTCAGCATTATTTGCAAAAAAAAAAAAGTTACCTCAGCATTTGATAAATGGTTTATTGCTTCTTCTTGAGATTGGGAGTTCATAAATAACTGGATACAACAAAACCCAGCTGCAACATTATCATCTCTGATTACCTGTGAATGAAATCAGATGATCAATAGAAGGAAAAAATATTATTTTACATTTTTACAGTTAATGAAGGTAATCAAATGAGATGAAGTATTAAAATATTTAGTAGTAAAGAAAAGTTGCTTATTCTGGAATATAGGAAGAATAGTAAGCATAATCATATGTGAGAAGAATATAATTCAGTCTAGGTTAATTAAGTTGCCTGTAACAGGAATTAAAGCTCACCTGAAATTTGTAGAGAAAATTGAAATGCCTGTGTGTTTCACAGTAGTTGCATATCCGTACTAAGGAAGAAGCAATGTAGTTGGCCGTCACAGCATCCTGTGAGACAGTTCTTGTAGATAAAATATCTTCGAGAACTGACATGGCATCATAACCAATGCAAAAATCACATAAATTTTCAATACTTCCATAATCAGTTGCCAAAGGATCAGTTCGCTGAGTGATTGGAAGAGAAGACATGGTTCCATGTTGGATTAGAGAAGGCACATCATTTGGTGGAAAGAACAATAGGCAAGCATCATAATAATGACCATGTTGGAACATAAAGGGAAGCATTTGTGGACGAGCAAACTGCAATATAATAAATAAAATAAGGAAATTCCATATCATCAGAGAAAGTTCTTACATAATATTTCTTCATACTATGTACAAAAAGTAAACCAACAAATTTACTTACCTTAAAAAATACAAAAATGATCGTAACTTTGGTTAGTATTGTGGCTTTCTAATAGAGCAATGCACGTGATGGCTGAGCAGAGAGATGAAAGTATGATCTCTCTTACAGAAAAATCGATAATTAGGGTTAATCTCTTGTTTGGAATCCACCAACAAGAATCGATAATTAGGATCAATCGAACTAAGGAAGGCAAAAAGGAAACGATCAAGGAAATAAAGAAGAAAATAATTGAAAAGTATTTGTTAATCAATTAATTGGAATGTAATAAAATGATAATTTGACTCCTTAGGGTCCACCAGATATTTATACTCACAATGTATTGGGCAAGGTTTAAAAACCGGTTAACCGGTAGCCGGTTAGTTGGAGCGGGTTTGTGGGTCTACGGGTCGTGTCTGATCCGTACCCGACCCAAATACCCGACCCATTTTTTAAAACCAAAAATTTATTTTAAAACCAAAAATTTATTTTAAAGCCAAAAATATATTTTTATGCCAAAAATTTATACATTGGTCCATGAAAAGAGCTATATTATTTTTAATAAAAGCTCCTCTCACTCTTAAGATTTCATATTTGTTTTAGACAAAATGAATCTTTATTTATAGACTAACCTTCTTTGTGTTTTTTGAATTCTATCGATGTGGGACTAAAAAAGTGGGGGGAGCAAGGGCAAAGCATTAACTCGTCAATCCATAGTTGGGAGGTGAATGGTGAAGTGTCATCCCAATCAATGGAACAAGAGCACACCCCGAGAACAATTCAACTTAGGCCGAATTGTTCCTCGTTCTCTCCTCCCCTGCTTTGTCCCAGATTTGGAATATGTGTTCCTTCGTCGGCATTTGAGCCTAAGATAGTCTCGAAGGGGGTGTTCTCTCTTCCCAGAGTAGGGTCTGGGGATATGATCACTACTTTAGGAAGGCAGGAGGTAATAAAGAAGTATACCAGAAGGAAAGCTGAGCTGGCTCCGGTTCAGATGATGGAGCTCTCAGAGATAAGGTCTGTAGAAAACCCAGACTGGATCAAAGTATCGGGTCAAGAAGGCTTGCGAAGTAATGCGAGTAGGAAGAAAAGATATTATGCCCATGGAGGGGATTCAAGCTCCAAAGTAGGTGCGGAAGAAGCCGCACTGAAGGGCAGTTGATCTCCTATCTGGAAATTCATAATGGCTTTCTTGATTTGGAACATTAGGGGGTTTAACTCTTTCGAATCACATAATGATATCAAGGAATTAATCAGGTCTAAGGCCATAGATATATTTTCAATATTGGAAACTAAGATTAAACCGCATAAAGCTCAGTCGATTAGAGATACGTTTGGAACAGAATGGGAATCGCATAATAATGCTGACTCTGCCAGTCCTGCATCTCCAGACTCCATTTGGTTGTTTTGGAGGAAAAAAATTTGGTCAGTAGATATATTAGTCTCTCACCCTCAGTTAATCCATGCAAAATTGAGAAATTCCGGAGGTCTGATCTTATTCCATACGCCAGAATATGGTAAGGCTACCTCTAGGGATGACAGAAGGCAACTCTGGAATCTTCTGCAGCAAATTGGACCTATATCGTCTTCTCCGTGGCTTGTAGGGGGGGATTTTAATGAAATAAGATCACCTGAAGAAAGGCAAGGATCTGGAGCATATAATCATGGGGGGCCTACTGAGTTTATACAGGCTACGGATATAGCTCAGTTATTGAAGCTAGATTCAATAGGTAGAGAGTATACTTGGACGAATAACTCCCCAGGGCCAAATTTCACTCAAACAAAGTTGGATAGGGCTTTTGCAAACCAATTTTGGATTAATACTTGGCCTAAAGCAAGGGTGGAATTTCACAATGGAACCAGTGACCACAAAGTTATGCTAATCACATTATCTCAGGTGGAAAAAAGAGCTAAGCCGTTTAGGCTGTTTAACTCTTAGCTAGAGGATTCCTCATATGTAGAGATAGTTAAGACAGGCCTAGCAAATAAAATACATAGAAATGGATTGTATAAGTTACAGCAAAAACTTAAGGAAGTTAAGGTTCTAAACAATGGGCAGCAGAAAAAGGGCATTCAGCGAATAGGGTAGCCCAGGCAAGGATTGATCTGAATAGCTCAGTTGAAGCTTTGGAAAAAATCCCTTATCTATCCCGCTCCAAGAGGAGAGTACAAAAATAAGGGGAAGATTAAAGGAGCTTATGGCAAAAGAGGAGGCAGATCTGAAGCAAAGAAGTAAAGTCTCTTGGTTAAAACTAGGAGACAAAAACAACAGATTCTTCAGTATCGCCACAAAGCTAAGGAGATCTAAAAATACAACCTCTAAAATTCTCAATACAGATGGAATTCAAACCACCTCTAGGGTTCTATTAGAAGAAAATAGTGTTAGATACTTTAAAACTTTGTTCAGTAATTCTACCACCCAACGGCCGGCGGTTCCTGTCACTTTTCCTAAAGTGGTTTCTGAAACTATGAATAGGTGGCTGCTTCAGGCTCCGTTAGAGGAAGAGGTAAGGGTCACACTGTTTTTCTTTAATTCGGGGAAATCTCCTGGGACGGATGGTTTCACCTCGGAATTTTTCAAAAAATTTTGAGGAGATCTTAAAGGCCTAATAATGGTGTGTAAGGCAATTCTTCAAAGGCAAACCTTTGTTGAAGTCTGTTAACCATACTTTCATCACGCTTGTGCCCAAAACAAACACGGCCTCAAATATGTCGGATTACAGGCCGATATCGTGTGTCAATTTGATCTACAAGCTAATGACAAAAATATTAGCAGATAGGATCAGTAAGGTCTCTAGTGAACTCATCTCTCCAAACCAAGCAACTTTTATTCAAGGGAGGTTCATCTCGGATAATACCATTCTAGCGGATGAAATGGTGCATGGCTTTGGAAGAAAGAGAACTCCCAAGAGGTGTTGCTTGAATATAGATCTTAAGAAAGCTTTTGACACAATCAGTTGGGAGGCTATAATTGTCACCCTTGAAGCGTATGGCATTTCTCCTATGTTCTGCAAAATGATTTGGAATTGCATATCCTCTGCATCTTTTTCGGTGCTGGTGGAAGGGACTCCAACGCCTCCCTTCAGAAGCCAGAGGGGGATTAGACAGGGTGATCCTCCATCTCCTATTCTATTTGATATGGTTATGGATGTTCTAAGTAGATTGATACAGAATGGAGTAAAGAACAAAAGAATAGACACTTATCAGGTGAATGGTGCTACTTCTATATCTCACCTCATGTATGCGGATGATATCCTCATATTTTCAAAGGCAAATCCGAAATCGCTTAATGCAATTAAAACGGTGCTTGAGAAATTCTCATTATTCTCGGGATTGGAAGTAAATGCGAGTAAAAGCTCCTCCACCTTCTCAAAAGTATGTGCAGAAAATCAATCTTTACATAATATCTTAGGATATACTGTTAAAAGTCTACCTATAACATATCTAGGGTTACCAATCACGGGAAAGAAAAAGTCATTTGGACAGTGTTGGAAGCTAATCCAGTCTATAGAGGCGCTCCTAGCAAGATGGAGTGGGAAATGTCTTTCCTATGGAGGGAGAATACAATCAGTTAACTGGATAATAGCTGGAAAGTATACTTATTGGGCGCAAGGTATGGCTATCCCTGACTCTGTGGCTAAGAAGGTGAGAAGGTTAGCTTATAGATTTATATGGGACGAAAGGAAAGGGATCCCGTGGGCCCAAATGGTCCTTCCCAAGGCGGAAGGGGGTCTAGGGGTTAGAGACCTTCCTATTATCACCACTACAACCAATATTAAAAGAGCTTCAAAGTACTGGGATAGGAGCGATTCTATTCTGGTAAAACGGATCCAAGATAGGTATATTAAAAGAAAGGCGTTTAATGATATACGAATCAGGCCTACTGTGGATTCGCATTTTTGGAAAGCTTTTGTTTCAGAAAGAAGCCTAGTGGATAAATGTTTGGATTATAGGGCCAATAGTACGATTGTGTGGAAATTTGGTACTCCGATAAATAAACTGGGGGGAATAGTGGAAAGTATTATGGATAAAAAGCATAAAGACATGTTATCTGAGGGAACTTGGTCGAAGATGCCGACAAAATTCTCTATTCTCTTGTGGAGGGTGAAATGAGATCACATAAACACGTTCAGGAAGTTAAGAAATTGGAGAGTACAAGTACCTCCTGTTCAAGGTTCCAGATACGCCTCTGCGCGATGCGCCACCACCTGGAGCATTTGAGTACATGCAGGCATATGCGTGCATGTACGTACAGATGCGTCAGTGGCATTTTCGTAAATATATATAAAACTAAAGGAAATTCATATATTTTTTTATATATCTAAATTATATCAATTAAATTTTTTAGTTAAAAATATATTGGATAGAAAAATTATTATAATATATCTATTAATTATTATAACACCCTATAATTCATTGTATCACCAAGGTTTAAAAACCGATTAACCATTTAGGGGTATTTTCGTAATAATATAGCTCTTTAAATGTCTAGGGTTTCTTTAAACTTATAAAAGAGAGGCTTTTATAAAAATAAAATAATAAATAACCCAAGAGTCTTTTAAAAAATAATAACGTAATGGGCTGGGCTGGGCCTTCTTTAATACATTAATTTATTTAACTACACTTTTTTAGTCCCACATCGATAGAATTTAAAAAACACAAAGAAGGTTGGTCGATAAATAAAGATTCATTTTGTGTAAAACAAATATAAAGTCTAAAGAGTGGGAGAAGCTAATATTAAAAATAATATAGCTCTTTTCATAGACCAATGTATAAATTTTCATGGACCAATTATAAGGTCTTAAAATAAATAAAAAATTGGCCTTTTTCTTAAAATAAAAACAAAATATTGTTTTAAGTTATTTAAATAACTTAAAACAGGCTTGTATCCGGGTCGGATCATACCCGGATCCGACCCGGATCCGGCTAAGGGAGATGCATCAGACACATCTCTCTCTAGGGTCGCATCATCGCACCCGGAATCTTGCTCCTGTTTGCTTACTATGTAATCTGGAAGATGAAACTAGGAGTCATCTTTTCTTTAACTGTTCTTATTCCAAATCTCTCTTAATTCCATTGGCGGAACATCTGGATTTCGCTTTTTGGAAAATAATGAATATTCCAGTTCCCACCCAATCTAGTCCAGATATTAGATTGGGGTATCTGACGGAGGCCGCACAAAAGATTACGCGCCACTCTCCCCCTTGGGGGCTAATATGGAATGCTATTGGGTGTTTGTCGTGGCATATATAGACGGAAAGAAATAAAAGATATAGACAACATATTAGTAAGCCTCCTGAGGTAGTCCTTAAGGAGATCATTAAAGACATCAGTCTCTCCTTTGATTCAGTGTATTACAAGAAGAGTTGTTGTCACCTTTTGGAGATATCTATGATGGAAGTATGGGAGTCCAACCTCCTGAAGCAACGTGTCTAGTTACTGTATAACTAGACTAAATAGCTAATGGGAGAGAGTCAATGAGCTTTTGCTCATTTCTTTTTACTTCTATTTTATTTCTATTCTCTATTTTTGTAAATTTGGTATTAGCATTATTCTAATGAAATTTAATCGCTTCAAAAAAAAAAAGTGTAGTTAAAAATATTATAAAATATTCTTTGTACTTTTTATGGATGTGGGACTAAATAAAGTGTACGTATATGTATTATTATAAAGTGTACATGCATGTATTATTATAAAGTGTACATGCATGTATTACTAGTCCCACATTCATAAAAAGTACAAAGAATATTTTATAATATTTTTAACTATACTTTTTTAGTCCTACATCGATAGAATTCAAAAAACACAAAGAAGGTTGGTCTATAAATAAAAATTCATTTTGTCTAAAACAAATATGAAGTTTTAAAAGTGGGAGGAGTTTTTATTAAAAATAATATAACTCTTTTCATAGACCAATGTATAAATTTTTGGCATAAAAATATATTTTTGGCCTTAGTGAATTTATGAAGAAAAAAAATTACGAAAATACCCCCACCAGTTAACTAGTGGTTAACCGGCCTAACCGGAAAACCGGTCAGCCAGAACCGGTTACCGGTTAACCGGTTTTTAAACCTTGGTATTGGGTGGACAATTACACATTGTGAGTCAAAGTCCATTAGAGAGAAAACATTGTGGTCCGAGCTTGCTCGAGCTAATGTTGGGCCTGATTAACATGGGCAGTCTTGCTGCTAATATGCACTGCATCACTTTCATGTGTGGAAAAAGTATGTGTTTCCTTCATGTTGACTTTTTTTTGAAAGCAATAACAATATTGACTTATGCTGCTAATGTTCCTTCATGTTGACTTATGGGGACCATCAATAACAATAAAACTATCAACTTACTTCTTGCAAATAATATATGCACTCAAGATATCGATTGTCATCCAAATTACTATGAGGTCCATCTTCATGATCTGAATTTGAGAATTGAGACGGAATATCTACATATTCTGTGCGTGGCATATAAAGAACATTAAGATAAGAATCAGTAGAGAGGGAATCATCAGAAAGTGTGGCTACACTTTCCACCAAATTTTCGTACCTGCAGTAAAGAAAACTTTTTCAGAAAATTTCTTTACGAAATCCACAAAGGCACTTGATTAAATAAATAATTGAATATCATTAATATCAATATGAAACGCTCATTAAAAGAAAAAGTAAATTTCCGATACGTCTGAAACTAGCATCTAAAATAAATGTTTCATAACAATACTTTTTGAACACGAGGGGTAAAATATTTTATCACCGAACTCTACATCCTATTATCAATGGCTGAAGAACTATGGTCAGATTTAGCGATGGATTTTGTGTTCGGGACTTCGGGTTACTTAAGACAAGTGATGTAGGCACGTTAGACATGGGCCTCCATTTCCCACATTGCAGACCCATTCTTATAGAGCTGCAAGGAGAATATAAAAGAAGGGTGGAAGGTTGGAATACAGTTTTTGCTCATTTGGCATTATCATTGATAATTTATCAAGGTATTAACCTTTCTTCTTCTTTTCTATTTTCTTCTCATTTCCTCTGGTAGATTCCAAATTACACATTGGAGGATTCCATTGTACTTTTATCATCTTCTGTCGATTCAGAAGATTAATCAAGTGGCTGATCTTCCTTCAGAGATCAACAACATCGACAAGGACAGGGTTTGATTCAATTTTCGTGGTGGTTGTTTCTACAAAATGGTCCATTTCATAACTTATCGGAAAACTAATTATGCCTCACATATTACCAAATTGTTCTTCAACGAGATCATAAGACACCATGGTATTCCCAGTTCAATAGTGTCAGATAGACAAATTTTGTCTCAAAGGATACAACAGTTTGAAAAAAGGAATAATAGAAAAAAGAAGCAGGAGGAGTAGGTAGAGAATCTAAGATTGTACCTCAATTTTCAGTAGAATAATAATATTCCTTGAACCACAGTATCCACTCATAAATATACTAACAACGTGTGAAAGTGGAAAATCCAAGATGTCAGAGAGTATTCAAGATGCAGAGTATAGTAACACTAATTCTGTTATTCAGCATGAGGCCAAGTCCAAACTTCTTGGAAGTATTATTAATGCTGAGAATCAAGGTGTGCTTGCATTTAATAAAGATCTGGCCCACACATGGTTCGACCAAGGTCAGGCCATCTCTCCTTCTTTCTCTTTAGAAGGGTTCTTACTCACATCATGTGGGTTGTCTACTACATATGATGTGAGTATAAATATGATGGACCAAGGAAGAGGAGGTCAGTTGTTATTTTGATATTTGTGCTAAGGTATTACCTCTCTCTAGTCCTCTACTTTACTCTTCTCGTTCTTACTGTTGTTTCTACTTTCTCTACTTCCTTTGCTCGATTCTTGGTGGATTCCAAGACCTTTGACAATTGATCTTGCTTTGAGAAGAAGATCTACTTCTTCTCTACAGTTCTTGGATTGTTCTTAGATATTTGGCCACCCAAACACATCTCTATATTCCTCCATGTCCTACAAGTACACTTGGTGCGCTTCTAGATCATAGAAAGCAACCAAAGAGAATTCCTGTTACTTTTCCAGAAGAAGAAATATTAGAATCTAAATTCCTGTCCTAGTTTAAGACAAGTGCCAACTCTCTTTCTGAGAGCCTAAGCTTAAAGTTAAGAGTTAAACACAAGATTGATATCATTAAATGATGGACTTTCGAATTCAAACACAACTTACAAAGAACGAACAGCAAGAACATCTACAGGAGGTCCACTTTCCATTGTATTAATAATCTCACGAATAATCGGTGAAGGGTCACCCTTATGTAATTGAAGTGCTTGCCTGGATTAACAGAGAAACAATCAATTTTAAGAACAAAATAAACGTGGTTTAGATTACAAGTTTCTAAGCATACAAAAGGGTTATCGCAAACATATTAAGTACAAAAGAATTAAAATTTGTAATCAATCAAGAATATAATGAAAAAGAAGAAAACTCATTAATTAATTGTTCATTATTTTGCAAATGGTAAATTTTTCATTATTGAAACGACATATACTAAGGTTTATTCCTGCCTCCCCCAAAACATGTGAATATTTAAGGCACACCTAGGTTCCCAAACAGTTAATAGCTAGAGCTTGGGTGTCTTTTAAGTTTTAATCAATGACGGACATACTTGAATTTAACACGAGCTTGGGCATAGTTTTTCATTCGGATCAAGGCATGTCCCCATGCATTCCATACAGGAAAAGCATCAATCTGAAATCCAAGAATAAAGTGCAAGGTACACATTAAAATATTATAAATTTTATTTTGCAAATGATAATTTTTCATTAATATGAAACAGCAAAAAGCTAACTACAATAATCAAACTAGCTAGAACTGAAACAAACGAGGCAGGATTGGTAAGATTTTATCTCCCCCCAAGCCCCCAACATACACAAACGAGGTTGGCACCGTTTTTTTTTAATCTTTTATACCTTCAATTATATGTTGTTTTATACTTTTATATGTATTTTTATTTTTTTATAGATTTTATAGGTATTTATATAGATTATATGTATTTTTTACATATATTTACAAAAATACCCCTGACATTTTAAGTGTACAAAGCGAAAAAGCGCTTCCTGAAAAGTGGAAGCGCTTTTTGCTTTTTTGAACCATAGAATCATCTAGCTAATTTAAAGAAATATGGAAACGGTCTAGAGAAAAACATCTGATTAACAAATTTTCCAGAAACATCTAGAATAATGGTGTTCATAAATTCTACATTTGCCTATAATAGAGGATAAGGTGAGGGAAGCAACTCACAAAGGAATACACGAAGAGATGGACTTCTAACCAAAACAAAATGTGTGAAGAGGATAAAAATCATCTCTTCAAGAGCACATGCTCTGAGAAAATTTGGAAGAGCATACACTATTACACTCATGAGATGGGAACATGCCATTAGTGATTTTTTTTTGATGAATTAAAAATTTCATTGCTGAAAATAAGAGTGGGGCAGTGCCCGATGATATCAAATATAGGGAAATGCAAATACAAAAGAAACATTTCTTTTGTAACGTGAGCTTGTTTCCCATACACATAACTATTCAGTGCAGTGGTGAGTTCATGAAGACCAAATATTTTATTCTAAAAAAATGGACTGGTGAAATAAAATACCTTGCATTTTTTGCATGTATAGACAGCCATACTATATCGTTCATCTTTAATCAATCTATCTCGTAGACATTCAGATGATTCCGTGTCAATAATGTCATTAAGAGAAGCAGCAATTCCTGAGCTAAGGAGACTTTGAAGAAGTTCTGCGCGTCTAAACCAGATTCCAGCTTTTGTCTGTAATTCAGATAACTCATCTAGATACTGACTACCCATACTAGAACTATCAGTTTCAGAAGATGTTGCACTATCGACGCCCCTAGTTCTTTCGAAATTGGTTGATAAGTAACTCATCCCAGAAAGTATTTTTAGTTGACTTTTTATATAACCTAATACCTGTAATATACACAGAATTACTAAAAAAATTATATCGATAAATCAACTTGTAATCGTATACCTGTACAAAAACTTCTGTTACATGGTATGCCTGACTAATAGCCTCTATCGAAGCATTAAGAGGAAGCTGATGAGAACTTAACACATTTTCCATCTGAGAAACGCACAGTTCCAGAGCACCTTTGATAGAACCAAATTCATCAGAGCACAATGAAAGCAACCCCTATAAAATTGAAAATCGATAGAATTAGGATATTTCAAAAAAAAAATTAAATGATCGTAAGTATTCATTAGGACCAGGTCCAATCACAAACATATCAGCCCGATTGAGGAAACCCAATTAGACTCGCTAGAGTTTAGTCAAACCCTAGATCAAATCACTAAAAAGGAACAACGAAATTAGACACCCAACCTTGTTAATATTCAGAGTTTCAGACTGGTAAAACCTATTTCCCAATCTGATCAGAATATCAGATCAGTGAAAAAAGATCAATCACGCACAAACACAAAAGAAGACAAATAATCAAGACAAGGATTTACGTGGTTCCACCTCTCAGTAGGTGTACATCCACGGGTAGTGCTCTCTGTGGTAATAATAACTAATAAGAAAAAAATGTTCGGTGATTACAATGAGAATTAGGTCATAAATATAAAGTTAGGTTATTTTGGTGAGATCCCAAGATAACCGTCTGGATTTATGTTATGTAATTTGGGAGTTATAAGTGCGAAGACTGTCTATAATTGGTACCCTGAATTGGGCCAATTATTAGGTCATTAATTGAGCCAGCCGCCCAGCCCCATTAATATGACACTATATATAATTAAGTAATTACTAGAACATTGAAAAAAGAGTCTCAAATAGAGACACTTCTGGACAAGAACAGAGCAAAAGAAAGAGGAATTGTGGTGGTAGCATATTTGTAGGACAACAAAACTAGCGAGGTGAAAAAGGGAGGATTAGTGGGCAACAATGAACGAACAGTTACAGTAATACATGGTCAAATTCTTTTTTAACACAGGCTGCAAGGTTGTACAAGCTAGAAAGAAAAGGAAGCCCACCAGATTGTAAAAGATTATAAAAATGGATTGTTGACCCATGGCAATGAGAAGGGCCGAGTTGTCCACTCCGGAACAAAAAACCACAGCATAATCTCAAAAAATTATCTGGAAATTATCAGAGAAAATTCAGGGTTTGTGCTCTTTATTAATGTTTTTTTTGCAACTTACAAGGTTCGGAATGTGCCACCACTAGGATCATTTGTGCAAAAGCACGCCTAGGGCGCTATTGCGCCAGTGTCATATTTATATTTACATAAAAAAAATAAGAAAAACATTGTGGCATACTTGTAATTAGATATATATTTTCATATATCTATCTCTGAAATATGCCAAAATACTTTGATTTTTTCTTTTCTGGTGCAAATCAAGCTCACCGGAGGTCGCCTAGGGTGGTGGCCGGAATAGGGGAGCCCTGGAGGTGGAAAGGATGCTAGAGGGTAGATCAGACCTAGATCTGACTAAGGGTGATGTGCTTGACCCTTTGGAGGCGCACAGGCGTATCCCAGTCCTTGGCAACTTGGTTCTTTATTAATGAAATTTAATGGCTTAAAAAAATACAAATTCTAATTTAAAAATAATACCTTGAAAAGAACAAAATCAGGAGAACTTTCATATTTGTGAGAAGAACGAACTGTGACATCTCTATTTGGGTCCCCAGTGAGTACCCATTCCTCGGCAACTGGTACAAATGGAACCCGCTCCTGGCTATCTGTAGAGTATGAAGAATTGAGTTCTTCTTGGATACCAGGCATTCCTTCCCATGAAAATCTTTCAGATGCCATTGGTATTGAACTCTTTCTCTTACGATGAGCTTCTTTTGGGGAAGTTTTATTTTCAGTATCAAGGGCCCAAGATAAAGCCTTTCGAGCCTCCTTTTGTAAGTTGCTTAGACCGGTTGATAAAATGTTTGGCCTTGGTTTTTGACTTATTTTTGAACCAGAACCGGAAATCCTAGATTCTCTTGGGGCAGAATTAATATTGACAGCAATCGCTTTTCTACAATAGGTGAGAATTAGATTGTCATCCCTTATGGAAGGAAATTCTTTCAATACCTGCATAAACATTAAGTTAAAATGTTTAGCAATTCTGTACTTGAAATCCTTCGCAACTAGAAACTAGAAAGACGGAAAAACATGATAAAAATTAAAAAATAACTCATTAAAATCATGAAGATTCAGAGCATAAAAGGAAAAGAAGCTACCACAGAGGCATAGTGTAATTGTTTCATCATCAACAAAACTTCAAGTATTAGTTGAGGATATTCATGCAAAGCAGAACAACGTTGTTGCCAGGGCAATGGTAACACGGCTAGAACACGAAGACCCAATGCCCATGAGTTAAGTCTACTCATTTCAACATCTGATAAATTCCCAGATTTTCGCTTCAGAAAAAGGTGTACCTGTATGATTTTTTTCCAAATATAAATATTAATTTATGCAAGTCTTGCAAGATATTGAAATATATGCAACAAGATAATATGTTACAAGAAGTTGCTTTGAATGCAAGTCAGGTAACAGCTGCATGGCACCCATAGCAACAGGTAGAGCATCATCAGGGTCAGGCAATGAAGAAAGGAATCTTGAAGCTTCTGCTGGTCCTCCACCATTTAGAGGATCTTCTGTAAGAAGCATCATAAGCTTGCGGCCTTGCAGTTCCCTCCTCAAATCAATGGACAAAACTGCACTTTCAGCAACTTCAAGAGCAGCAGAAACAGCTCCCTTGCCAGCCAGTCTAAGTGCCATACCTTCAGGGTCTTCTTTATATTCAGTTTCAACCTAAACATATATAGACGTGCTTACAATGAGTTATGCGTCGATTATTTTAACAAAGAGAGAGACGCATTATTAGAAACAGTAGTTTTTTTCAGACATGTGCCAAGCAATACACTCTATGGAGTTCCATAGTAGACCCCAAGGAGGTGATTTGTGAGTGCACATTTGACAAGGTTCAATTAGATATCCTATTCTGATATCTGGCACTGATAGGCTGGGTGTAGGAATGTTAGCAAGTTTTCAGAATGCATTATTGTGTATAAAATGGAAAATGGAAAATAGAAAATGATACAATGTGTACCCCTTGCCAACTTGTATGACTTTCTTCTGCTGACAAAATATGATTGTACTTCTTTAAATCTTGTCTCAGCTTCCAAATCTGTAGGAACAGGAAAAAGAGAGCAGGAATTCATACAAAAAAGTAAAAATATAGGAAAAAGGTCAGAATCAACTGAAATGGCAATAAAATACCTCATTTCTAATAGGATCGCATTGGGACAAGTGGCAGAGACACATGTTAAGAACATCCAATGCAGCATTTAATTCCCAGTGATGCAGATATCTGAAATAGAAAAATGTAAACCCAAGTATATTGCATGGCAAAAGTTCAAATAAACATATAGCATAAGTATTCAAAAAATATGGATAGATATCAAATATGCAATAATTTTTTTATTGTTCACCACTTCACCTAATGCAAGAACTCATGCAATATTCTCTAAAATGGTCAACGATAAAAAATGATCAACTTATCATCGAAAGTTATTCGTGGACAATCCAATTTTAGCGATTTTATAATTTTAAATTTACAAATTTCATATATTCTCAAATATAATTTTGTCCTTAAAATTCCTAAAAATTTAGAAAAAAAACTCAAGAGAAAAATAAATTAATTTTTTTCACCAAATAGCTTTTTCAGTAAAAAATGTTAAGAATGAAGACTGAAAACTATATGCATCTTTTTGATAAATTCTTACTTAAGAGCAATTTTAGCAGCAAGTTGTTTGTCTTTCAATCTAAGACAATATTTCCATGTGTTACTGCATAGGTTATGAACTTCATAACTTGATGATTGTCCAGGAGAAAAATGGATTCCCTCGCCATCTTCAATAAGTAACTGCAGTAGATAATCAGATGCCCCATTGCTTAGGAATCGATCTGAAATGGCGAGTGCATCCATTAATTTTCCTTCACTGATTAATCTGAAAATGAAATTTACACGGAAAATATGTAAAATAAAACCCGTTAATTGCATTATTTGATGAGATATTGAAGATTTGAAGGGTATTCAAATAAAAAACCTCTATCACGTAAAACATAAGTAACGTTATGTAACAGAAATAATACTATGTTAGTATGTTTGAACATCTGGAAACCTTTTTTCAACAAAACATATCAAAATGGCATTAACCAGAAAGTTTTTTAGGTGTGAACATTGAACAGTGTATATATTTTTTAATAATAGATCTTTGCAATTAGCAGTGTAAGTTTTGGTACACAATATCATAATTTGTGTGTGTCCAAAACATTTGTAAATTCTCTCTGAAAATGAATAGAAAATCATACCATTTAGAAGAAGAAAATCAAATAAAAATTATACCTCTCTATGGCCATTTCATACGGCCCTTCGTTCTCCCAATCAAGTGAAAGAAAAGAAGTAGAATCTAGTTCAATATCAACCATCTTTGGAGATTCATGACATGAATTTGACGCTGCATGATCCTTGGCATTATCTCCACCCGTATTTGCAGTAACAAAACTAACACCAGAAATGACATCAATCTCAGACTCTGTATCACATTCAGGTTCTCGAGATCGTTTGACAGATACTTTTCCCTGGACTTTAGTGTCTGAAGTAGCCGCAATTGCAGATTCTGACACTTTGCGAAGATTTGACTGCATTTGTATCCATCGATTCAACGTTGGAAACCTATGAGAGAGCATGAAAAGTAACAGGTAAAACAATACACAAAATATCATAAGAACACTAAAATATTTATCTAATATTAAAATAATAATATCACCTATCTGACTGATCAAGAGCGAATTCATAGAACATACGCTCAATGTCAGGAGATTGTGAAAAATTATCATTGAAATCATCAGTCAAATGTGGCAACCAACTGCTGGATAATATGCTACTTCCAAAAACACAAGCTAATATGGCCCTTACAGGAGATAATTTTGCAAGATGCTTCACTATATCGAGCTTAAGGGAATACAGAGGGGCATCAACTGGTACGGGAAATGGAACAGTTGAGTGTGTCCGGCCATCATGTGTTGAAAGAGAATTTGTATCAGGAAGATTACGAATAAGTGGTATACTTGCCCATCCATGGCTGGAATGTGGTGGGAATACAGGTGGCACACAAGCAGATATTATTTCATGTACAAAATCAGAAGACATTATATCAGCTATCTGTGCAGCTGCATCGGTACTTCCTCTTTCAAATACTAAACGAGTAAGGAGCTGGAAATTTAAAAAATGAGAATTAATCAAACATGAAAAAAATCTGTACACTGAAAATTAACTTTATATTTATTCTGTAGAAAGATATTTCCTAAACCATACAATTAATCAATAGACTTCAATACAGTTCTGCAAAGGATGTGCACAAGAACATTGTTCTGGTGCGGGGGAATGGGAGGAATGGAGGACCTGATCATATTCTTGAGTTAGGAATTAGAATTAGATCATAGCTATAAACTTGACCAGATCATACCTGTACAGTGTACACTATGACCAGATCATACCTGTAAACTATAACCAGACCAGATTACCATTGTAAACTTAAACAAATCATTGCTGGAAACTATGATAAGATCATACATGTTAATAATATTATAGTAAAAAAAACTTCCACACAATGTTTTGGTGCACAGTGCACATCCTCTGCCCCAAATTAGAAACAACATTACAACACTCAAGTTTAGCTCCACCAGCCACCCTCAGACTGATGGGCAGACAGAGGTAGTCAGAAAGACTCTTAGGATATTGCTAAACATCCTAGTAGGGTCAAAACCTTTACAAGGAGACCGGATCTGGCAGAACTCCCTTTTCAAAGTAATTCTGCTGAGGTTCTCCATAACTAGGTCAAAAGAGGATAGGTGACAATAGATCTCCCTGTCTAATCCCACTATGGTTTTTTTTTTTTTTTGAAGCAATTAAATTTCATTAGAATAAGGCTAATGCCAAGTTTACAAAAATAGAGAATAGAAGTAAAAGAAATGAGCAAAAAGCTCATTGACTCTCTCCCATTAGCTATGTAGCCTAGTTATACTGTATCATTGTACCTCTTGCCAATGGATAGTGGAACTTTGCACACATATCTAATTTTTGCTCCCTCACTATTTTTGATCCATCCTATTGTATAAGGTTTAGGGTGTTCCTTAAGGTTGAGTCCTAACTTTTTTGCTGCCTTCTAAGATATTAGGTTGTCCGTACTCCCATTGTCTATTATTATCTGACAAACTTTCCCTTTAACTGTTCCTTTGGTGCAAAATAAATTTGTCCTTTGAATCTGGTCATAAATTTTAGGAGTGTGAAAGGATCTATGGATCAAGCAATATAGACTTGATCCTTCATCGGGGTCATACTCTTCTGCGGCCTCACTGGACTCATCTGAATTAATGCCATCTTCATTGTTTCTCAACCCTTCACAGAATTTTACAGATCCCCTCCTAGGGCAGTTATTAGCTTTGTGGTCCATTTCTTGGCATTTATAGCATCTTATTGTGCTCCAAACTTGGTCTGTGGCCCCTGATTTTTTTTCATTCAGATCTGTATTTTTCCCTTCAGGTGTTGGCAGAAT
Source organism: Zostera marina (assembly GCA_001185155.1). Taxonomy (NCBI): domain Eukaryota; kingdom Viridiplantae; phylum Streptophyta; class Magnoliopsida; order Alismatales; family Zosteraceae; genus Zostera; species Zostera marina. Next base: position 737,635 of record LFYR01001623.1, read on the forward strand.
TCCTTTGTCCTTGGAATAAATAGGTTTACTAATTGAAGCTCCAGGTGAAAATGATGAGTACTTGTTTGTTTGTCTCTCTAGTTGTTCACAGATGCTTGCAGTCTTCATAAGTGATATTGGGGACTGTAAAATGACTTTTTCTTGAAGTGCTGATTTTAATCCCTCAATGTATCTCGCCATTTGTTGTTCTTCAGATTCATTAAGGTTGTTTCTTGCTCCCAACCTATGGAACTCCTCTGTATAATCAGTCAGCTACTGACCTCTGTCCCACCCCTGTCTGCATTTCTGATATTTTGTAAATAAAATGGTTTGAAATTCCACCGGAAGAAATCTTTGTTTCAGCATTCTCTTCAACTTGTCCCAAGTTCTTATAGGTCTTTTTTAAAACCTAGCCCTATTCATGGTGGTCTGATCCCGCCACGCAGCAGCTCCACTTTTAAATTTTAGTGCTACTAATTTCACTTTTTTCGAATCTGGAATTTCCATGCAGTCAAAAAATCTTTCTACTTCTGAAATCCAATCTAAAAATTCCTCTATATGTAACTGCCCATTGAATTCAGGTAGTTCCATTCTTAATCTATAATTCCCAAATTCATTTCTTTGATTTCCTCCATTGTACTCTTCATACCTTTGTAATGCTCCCCCTCTTGGATAGTCTCGACGATCCCTATTTCTTCTTCTCTCGTACTGTAATAAATCTTCTTCCTCCTCTGAAAATTCCTCCTCGGTCTGTCTATTAAAAAGTCCTCCCTATCTGAAATTTTCTTCCTGTCTGAAATTGTCTCGCTACCTGAAATTTTCCCCCTGTCGGATCTGTTCTTTCAAGCGCTCCCTAGCTGTGGGTGGGTTTCTTCTTCTGAAATTTATTGTCGGTTCTGCCTGTCCATTCACTGCCAGATCTGCTCCTCCATGCGGCTGAATAGGTTGCAAATTCTGTTGCATTGTTTGGAAACCGTCCCTAACAAAGGTTGACAAATCGGTTAGTGCTTTTGTCAACCTCTCAAACTCTTCACGGATGACGTTCTCGGCCATCCTAAAAATGCAGGAATAAATCGTAAAGAATTAAATGCTGGAATTCTTCACGTGTGCTCGCAATTCCGTCTAGGACAAATCGCTGGAATAAATTGAAAAGATTTTTTTTTCCACGTGTGCTGGAATAAATCGCACAGACTTAAAAATGCAAATCAACAGTGATCGCAAATCCCTGGAATAAACTGCTGGAATAAAGGACTTGAGAATCGCAAATAGGAAGAAATTCAACTTCACGTGTGCAGGTCGCAAATCGCAAATAAGAAGGAATTCCACGTGTGCAGATCGCAAATCCCTGCAGACCGCAGATCGCAACTTGATGTTCAACTCGCAAATCCGTCCAGACGTAGATCGCACAGTTCCGTCTGGAAAAAAAACGCAAATCGCAAAGTGTATTTTTTTATTGATGTTCTCGGCCAACTGTAGATCGCGATTCCCTCCCAGTCTGATACCACTTGATGTAGGACTTGAACGATTTATGGGGATAGATTCAAAGAATGAAGGAACTCTGTCCAGACTTGAGTTCAAAAACAATGAAACAGTAAATTCTCGATTAGGGTTTAAGCTCCCTTGAGAATCAATTGAAGATTGGTCGATTATCCCAGTCCAAGGATGATCAATAATCGGAAATTGGAAAGAATAGCAGTAGCAGAAGAAATAAATAAATAAATAAATAAATAAATAAATAAATAAATAAATAAAGAAGGAAATAAATAAATAAATAAATAAATAAATAAATAAAAGAAAGAGCTCACGTTGAGAAATACCATGGGTAAAAATAAAACTCAACTAGCCTCCACCTTTAGGGTCAACTCATATTTATACTCTCATGGTTTAAGAGTGGAAAGTTTACCATGAGAGTCCAAGCCATTTTATTGGGCTTGGTCCAAGGCTCGATTAGAATCGAGCCTATTATTAATGCAAGCACTTATAAGGGATGCATCAGTGCGCCTTTGCGTCAGTGGCATATTTGTAATTACATATAAAAAAAAGAAAACATAGTAGCATATTTGTAATTAGATATATATTTATATACACCCAGTTTCACAGACGGTACGTCGGTCTCTGAAACTGGTGCGGTATCTCACGCGGATGGCCTTCAATGGCAATCTGACGGTCGACACGTGAGGAACCGCATTGCGGGGGAACGGAGGACGACACCCGGAACCACGATGAACTGCATTGGGTTCCCGGAGGTAAAGTTGGTGGTTCCGGGTTACCGTACCCATCGCGAACTCGCGATTTACGAACTCCATTCCGGTTCCGGCCTCGCGATGGTGGACGACACTCCCGAACTCCACTCACAATGGTGTCCGCAACGAGTCACCGTGCGGACGTGCCGTACCGGAAATGGATCCTATTTATATATATATCCCTGGAATATGCCAAAATACTTAGATTTCTTCTTTTCCGATACAAATCAAGCTTGTCGAAGGTCACCTAGTGTGGTGGCCGAAATGGGAGGAGGGTGCTAGAAGATGAATCGCAAATACCCTAATTTAATTAGGGTGGATCTGACACCATAACCATGGAGATGGGTATAAAGGGGAATAAGAATGGACACTCTCGGCAGATTATATTTTAAAATGATTTAGATCAGATATTGTGACTTTTTATTTTCCTTCTATTTTCTTCTTGTTCTCTCTTAAGATCCATCTCGATTTTTGGTGGATTCCAGTATATTTTTATCATCTTATGCGGATTCAGAAGATCATTCACGCACTAATCCTCAACAGAAGATTAACCACATCAGGTAATATCAGAGCTAGGACAGTAGGACATCCTTCACCCTCAGAACACTATTCATTGCCGGAACAGCACCTACCCACCAGCTCAAAATCCAATTCCACGGCACCTTGATCAACCCATGAGACTCAATATATCTATGTTCTTGGCTGGAAAGAGTTTCTATCACCTCTGAGTGGGGTGGAACTCCGGTGAACTGAGCCTCACCGGAATATTTTTGGTGTAAAATTGGGGATTTAGAGAATCGCCAACATTAGAACTGATGTAGCCGATCTCTGATTGAAGATCACTACAAGATAGATCTTCTGAATCCACAGAAGATGAAGAAAATACTCTGGAATCCACCAAATTTATAACAAGAACATAGAAAGAATTACTGGAATCCACCAGATTTAGGAAGAGAATAACCAGAAAATAGAGAGGAAGATAAAAAGGTTAATACCTTATCAATGTCAATTGAATCCAAAAACCCGATCCTTCCCATCTTGCCTCTATTTATATTCTCTTTCAATAATGGGCCTTCTATAATGGAGATGGGTCAGGAGCCCATGTATGATGTTCTACATCAGGCGACCCTTCTTCAGGAGCATTCGTCCTCGAATGTCTCAGAATAGCGGCATTAATCCTCATTAAGAACTTCTCTGCTTTACGAGATATGCTTTACCTGGGTCAGGTGGGAAACGTTTCCTCCAGTGTGCTCTATTACGTGAAAAGGACCCACTGACTTCTTTTCCCCGCGACAACTTTAACCATTCAGAGATAGAAATAACAGTATGATCCTTCCTTAGATCCTTAAGTACCATTAAGCCTTTCATGCCCCAAGTTGAGTAGGTCGCCAACATTTTCTTTCATACGACCACTGTCTGCTTTTAGTTTTTCAAAATCCTTCTTCTGTTCTGAAGATGGAATCTTAGAATGGAAAAAAAATATCAAAAACTTTAATGAATCATTGAAAGGAGAGGAAGCTAATAGATTATCTCCAGTCTGCCTTATATCATTCCATCCAGGAAGAAAGACAAGAATAGCTCCCTCTTGAGAATTTGTACATATTTTTCTCAGTAGACTCACACTTAGCTTAGTGTCAACATTCTCTGGATTATTATTTAATGCCATATATTTATCAAGGAGATAATTTTTCGTAGTTATCTTTGATGTACCTTCCTTTATATGTTCATTAACCATTTCCAATATTTTATCATGACCTACTCGCTGTGCACAATCTAGTACAGTTGTTCCATCATTGGCATTCAGATAGCAGTTAGCACCAAAAGATAGAAGCCTTTGTGTTTCATCAATCCTGCCTTTTTCAGTAAAAACCATTAGAGGTGATACACCAATTACTGAATGTTGGTAATTAACTATATTTGTGACAGAATCTGATGAAATAAAATCGGCCAGTGAATCAATCTCGTCATTATTCAAAGACAAATCGATAGACTGATCAAGTAGAGATTTAAAATCATCTGTTAGCTTTGTAGATTCCGGTGACCCATTTATGAAAGACAAATCAAGATGGGTTTCCTTGCTTCAAAAAAAAAAGATGGTTTTCTTTTGATGTGTAAAGAAAAGAAAGCACATCTTCCAAATAGAAAGACTAGACAGGATATGTAAATCCAGGGACAAAAATGACAGGACAGCCATTGAAGTATTAAGAAAACCGATCAGAATCCATTGTAGCACTAACAAGTATCAGTCGTAAGTGTGGATAAAAAACCAAAAGATCGCTTAGGATTGTAAGATCGGAAAACCAATCCCTCTCATGGATCTCATCCACCATGATATGCGATATTTCTAGAATTTCGTCTATAACTGAACTGCTTGTAGTTTCCATCTTTGACATATCCACTCTGCCTAAGAGAATCCTTAGAAGAATTCCAGTTGTACAGAACATTATAGAAGATTGCTTACCACCTTGAGATTCTAAACGTATCTTGTAACCAATAGTATCTCCAACTTTCTCTCCTCTTTCATATGAAATTCTCTCAGCAACTGATACTGCTGATATGCGCCTTGGTTGGGTGCAGATAATTTTACAACTTTCATATTTGGCCCAAACATCATCCAGAATATACCGAGGTACCTTGATAATCATCACTTGCAAACCAAAATCGTCACATATGTCGTTTCCATGTATTTGTTTTTTGAAATCAATGCTCAATAGTTTTTGCTGAAGATCTTTGCGTATCTCAGATTTCAATGCTTCGATCATCGTCCCCATCTCCACCATTTCAGAACATGCTTGTTTGTTACCGTTCTCCGGATCCGCCTGAACAGCTCCGCGTCTTGAGAGTTCAATCTCTAATACATTTACTTTGGATTTCAAGCCGATCATCTCTGATTCTGCAATCTTCAACGATGATCGGGACTCCCTCAACTTGTTCGATGCGATTAACAGCGATTCAGCTACAATCCTTTCCGATTGCAAAGCTTCCTCCACTCTTCTCTCCAGATCTTTACTCTTCTCCATCCATTTTTGCACAACCTTTCCCATTTCTGTTTTTTTCCTTGTTTCAGAGATTTCCATTCTCAAATTCTCGATCAAACCCTCCATCACAATGACTTTCTCCTCCGATTTCTTGGCATTCTCAAGCTCGCTTCTCAGAATCTTCATCTCTTTTTTTTATGCTCGTTCCCTTTGGTTTAGATTCGAAGATCGATGTTCAAATCTGAATTAAGTCGTTCTAAATCGTCTCTTTCCTCAATAAATAATTTCATATCCTTACATAAACACCGCCGGTCATGTTTTAGGAGTATGATCTCTTGGGACTTCGTGTCAAGCTTCATTTGCAGGAATTCGACCAAGTCTTCAAGCTGTGCATTCTTCCTTTCTATCTTCTCCCACTCCCAAGCGAAACTGTACTTGTATTGTCGGGAAGGATGACGTCGAATATCCATTGCGAAATCGTATCCCACTTCAGGTCTAGAAGTTGAAGTTTTTTTTTATCTTGCACTGTTCTAGCGATGAACAGTACCTCGCCGGGAAACACTGTTCTGGCGATGAACAGTACTTCGTCGATGAACAGTGTTTTGAGGATGCCCTAGTTCTGATCCTTTTTTCTTCAGATTTCCTCACAAAGTCTACAAATTCTACCGATCGTTTCCCCTTGAATTTTTTTTTGATCTAAGGAGAAGATTGGCTCTGATACCACCTGATGTAGCCGATCTCTGATTGAAGATCGCTACAAGATAGATCTTCTGAATCCATAGAAGATGAAGAGAATACTCTGGAATCCACCAGATTTATAACAAGAACACAGAAAGAATTACTGGAATCCACCAGATTTAGGAAGAGAATAAGCAGAAAATAGAGAGGAAGATAAAAAGGTTAATACCTTATCAATGTCAATTGAATCAAAAATCCCGACCCTTCCCATCTTGCCTCTATTTATATTCTCTTTCAATAATGGGCCTTCTATAATGGAGATGGGCCAGGAGCCCATGTATGATGTTCTACATCAAGAACTCTCAGAAATCGCACGTTTAGTTACTAGATTACTAAAATTTGGAAACCATAATCAATGACTGGTTGTTCTTCTTGTGAGATGCAGTATGGAGAAATATGTTAACGTCCCAGATGGCTTGTCCCTACATCATTTATGGTTATAAGTAAAAATGTACATGGCTCATGGCATGTAATTAATTTAGCATGTTGTTAAATTCCTAATCACACAGCTTGTACTTAGACACACAACTTAGTTATTTCCGAAATTAAAAAAACTTTCTGCAAAATAAAAATAAAAAATGTACAAAGAATATAGGTCTTACATCTTTTGGCCATTCATACACGAGAGAGAAAAAGTTAAAATCATGAGTCGTATCAATCCCATCAACTATGTCTCCAATTGTAGCAATATAAATAATGAATGCTGAAATATAGGTAGATGGCTTGGAATGTAAAGGACCAAGCAGCATTTTATCAGTATTGTCTGTATTGTAATTAGCATGCAAGGAAATATCCTTTGACGTCAAAGTTGTTTTCTTTGATGTTTGGAGTTTTAACCCAAGTCCAAGCACAACACCCTTCTCAAGATTATAAAGTTTCTTATTTTCGCTGTCTAAATCTTCATCAACGACTCTTGAAAGATTATGAAGCTTTCCTAGAACAGAATTTTAAAATATTAGCAAAGAGATTAGTGACTGTTTACAATGCTTCGCTATTTTCATAATTTCCATATACTTACCACTCAAAAATTGTCGTTTTCCTCTGTGAGCATCATCAACCATTTGATGTAGGATTGTAAGTGTATGTTGTCTCTGTCCTTGTTTAGTGGGTTCGTTGGATGGAGATAAAATAGCCTCTCCAGTAAATATTTCCTGAAAAGAGCAAGTCTTCTCCTGAAAAAAGACACATGAGTAAACATAAAAAAACATCGCAACTTACCTAAACTAGATATCTAATTTCATATGCCTATATAAGAGCATGCATGATGAATCCAATAATATCAATATACACAACTCTTGTACCTTCTTTAACACTGAATGATATTGTATGCCTACATTTTATTGATATTTAAGAAATTGCACTTTAAAAACTAAATAATAATCCCTGCTAATGTCATCAATTAAGCACAAAAACTTACTTGTTCCATAAAACTAAGATGTTGCAGAACACGTTGTATCACAGAGATCACAGCAATTTCTTTCAGTTGGCTCCAATCAGCTGAATGCATCTTTGGAGATTCCTGGATCTTGGAAAGAGTCCTTCGAGCCTGCATGCAAGAAGCACTTGAATTGTAAATTACAGAAAATAATAGTTGTTGCCTAATGTAGGCGATGACAGAGAATAATGGACAGATCTGATGATCGGCAGTAGATCGGCAGTTCTGGATGTTGACAGTCCAATGAAACAGCCATTGATTGAAGCATTGGAATTCACCAGAGATCGATCAATCAATGATAGCAAGATTGTCTCATTGTCCCAATCCAAGGATAATCAGAGTGAATTTAGAGGAAGATTTGAGAAGAATAGAAATAAATGAGTAGAAAATATTACCTCAATTTTGGAAATAAAATCTCAACTTAGCTGGGTCCACTCAGATTTATACTCTCATGGTGTGAGTGGAAATTCCACCATGAGAGTCCAAGTCCAATTTATTGGGCTTGGTCCAAGGCTCGAATTAAATCGAGCCAAGGAAAAATGCTAGCACTTTCATGGGCTACCTCTTTGATTATTATATTATTTGCCAACAGTAAAAAAATTATTACCATTAAGAAACCAAATAACTCCTAAGTCATTATCACGGGTTCAAGACTCTCACCGGACTCTCACTGATTTCACAGAAATAATGCTTCAACTCAACATCCTATTTCATATGACAAGGTTGATTATCCAACTTGAGAAAAGGTATTGGAATATACTGTACAAACTATAATATATAAATCAAACAAACAATTGATTTATTCAGTTTGAATCATAGTTCAAAAAAGCGGAAAGCGCTCCCAATTTCCAGGGAGCGCTTTTTTAGCTTTAACCGCTTTAGCGACGCTTAAAGCGAAAAAAGCGGTAGTGGCATAATTGTAAATATTTGCAATTTTAAAAAAAATTGCATATATACCCCTGTTTATATATATAATTTTTTCAAAACCTGTACATGTATGATGTATGATTAAACATAAAATATATATAAACCTGTCAATATTTGCCCATCATCTTAAAAATACACATCCAAAACAAATACATCCAAGTTATTTGAAAAAAACTATCAAATCATTTACCCTAATCATCTAGACGAGCACCTAATTTTATATTATCTAGGCGAGGTCTAGGTTTGGGTAAGAAGTGTGAGTGAAAGTGAGGGTTAGGGTTTGTTAGAAGAGTAGAAAGGGAAATGAAAGAATTTAAGTTCTTCCATTTCGGGTAATGGGTTGGCCCAACCCATTTACCCGACCCGACCCGCAAACCCGCTAAAAAAAAGCGATCTGAAAAGCGGTCCTAGAAAACCGCTTTTCAGCTTTTATAGCTTTAAGCGCCGCTTTTAAAACTATGGTTTGAATCACTAAATAATCATTCATTTTGGTGGGTAGATTATTTCTTAATATGCTATATTCTCCTCTATATAAGGAGCCAATTCTTATGTAATAGAATCAATCTAGTATTATCATTAAATCTTATATAAATCCATCATTTCTATTTCAACCATGGTTTTTCATGTGAGCGCTTAGGCGTTCATGCGAGACAGCATCTTCAGGCACTGGCCGGTTTAGGCAGATCCGGTTGGATCTGTTTAACCCATTTAAATAATAAAAATTATTCTAAAATAAGATAATAAAATCTTTCTCCCTATTCCCGATTTTTCCAGACAGCCTCCTCCGGCGAACGTCGACCAGTCTTCGCCAACTCATAACTACTATTTTATTTTGCTTAAAACTAAGTACTTCTATTTTGCAACTAATATGACTTAAGACTTTTATTTAGTTATATATATATTCTATTATTATTTTGAAAATAAAAGTACTGATTGTAATATTTTAAATATACAGGGTATATATTGCAAAATTCTATTTAATTACTTTCAAAAAATATATATATTGCAAAATTCTACTCTGTTTCATGCGATGCCTAGACACCTAGGCTCTTTAGGCATTCATGCAACCAGCTCCATCGCATGAACGCCCAAACGCATGTAAAACCTTGATTTCAACAAATGTGTAAATCATAATAAAGATTGTGTGTAACATAAATAAGCAGTGACAAAGCACATCCTTCTAAATAACAAGATTGCACATGTTGATGTCTTGATGACTACCTCATTTAAAAGTCGTGAACACATATCTGCTGCCTTAGCAGAAGTAACTGCAACATCAACACAAAGGAGAACCTAATGACAAGAAAACAGTTGAGTGCACATTAATTATCAAAATGTGTATGAAAACTATGAGATTACCACAACTAAAGGAACTAGTTGATGATGAAGCGATGAAAAATCCAACTCCTGAAAGGAATCTGAAACTTCCTCAGCAGCACGAGATACAGATTCTTCAGCCTGAAATAATATGAAATTTACAAGAATGAGGATTAAGTATATAGGAATTAGATGAGGAGAATACAATAAGGAAATAATCTACTAAAATAATTGTTAATGTTCTTTTAAAAAAAAGTAATTAGTTTCGTAGAAGAACCAGCAATAATGTTTTTTTTTGAAGCAGTTAAATTTTTCATTTATAAAAATGAGGGGTGTTGCCCTGATACAATGAGAACTAGCAATAAAATATAAAATATAGATAGAAGTATGGAAATGAGAGCAAGTCTCATTTTGACACTTTCCACACAACCATATTGCCTAATATAGAAGCTAGGCTATCTGCCTCCGGAGGTTGGTCTCCCGTATCTATATCGTGCTAGGTCCCAAAGGGTGACAACAACTCTTTTTGAAGCTCTCTGGCCTGAAGGAGTTGTTGGTGTCATTTAAAACCTCCTTAAGAACCGTTTCTGGTGGTCTGAGAGAGTGTTGCTGCCATCTTCTGTCTCAAGACTCCAATCATATTCCATAATAGGCCCCAAATTTGAGAATGATGTGTTAGCTTTTGACATGCCTCAATTAGGTCTCCTATTTTGATGTTTGGGTATGTGGTGGTGGGTGTGGGGATGTTCATGATTTTCCAGATAATATTGTTTAATTTTTCAACTAGGGGTAGAAAGATGGCTCTAGAATAGCTGCAGTTGAAAAAAAGGTGTCCTTTGGTTTCATTTTCTAAGTTGCATAATGGCAGGTGGGTGGGATGGGCATGTCCCATCCATTTAGCCTGGTAAAGGTATTTAGGTGTTCCCATTTTATTCTCCATAGAAGTATAGAAAATTTTGTGGGTTTGTTGGCCCATATTCCTTCAGCTAGAGTGTCTTTATGGTTTTTGTCTCTAATTTCCTCACCTATTTTTGCAAGTTTATTGTTTGGGTTTCCACTTTTCCAAAGCACTGTGTAATTTAGTCGACACTCTATTAGTGTGAGAGCTTAGGGGTATCTCCCATTATAAATTTCCAAGCATGAGAGTCGATAGAGTTTTTGATCTGAATATTTGTAAGGGCTCTTCCCTTTATGTATCTCCCTTGGATCCATGTATTCATGATTGAGTCTGATTTTGTCCAGAAATTTACAATCCTTTTAATGTTTATGGCTGAAACCAAGGTTCCGGATGCGCCTCTGCGCGATGCGCCGCCACCTGGAGCATCTGAGCATATGCGCTCAGATGCGCCAGTGGCATTTTCGTAAATATTTATAAAACTATAGGAAATTAATGTTTTTTTATATATCTAAATTATATTAATTAAGTTTTTTAGTTAAAAATATATTGGATAGAAAAATTATTATAATACATATATTTATTAACTATTATAACACCCTATAATTCATTGTAACACCAAGGTTTAAAAACCGGTTAACCATTTAGGGATATTTTCGTAATAATATAGCTCTATAAATGGCTAGGGTTTCTTTAAACTTATAAAAGAGAGGCTTTTATAAAAAGAAAATAATAAATAACCCAAGAGGCTTTTAAAAAATAATAATGCAATGGGTTGGGCTGGGCCTTCTTTAATACATCTACAACATAAAAAATACTCTATAATAATAATTTATTTAACCACACTTTTTTAGTCCCACATCGATAGAATTCAAAAAACACAAAGAAGGTTGGTCTATAAATAAAGATTCATTTTGTCTAAAACCAATATGAAGTCTAAAGAGTGGGATGAGCTTATATTAAAAATAATATAGCTCTTTTCATGGACCAATGTATAAATTTTTAAGGTCTTAAAATAAATAAAAAAATTGTCCTTTTTTTTAAAATAAAAACAAAACACTGTTTTAAGTTATTTAAATAACTTAAAACAGGCCTGGATCCGGGTCGGATTTTACCCGGATCCGACCCGGATCCGGCTAAGGGAGATGCGCCTCATCGCATATGCGCGCGCACCCAGAACCTTGGCTGAAACTATGATATCCAGGTTTCTTACTCCCAATCCTCCCTCTGCTTTGGGGAGGATCATTTATTTCCATGGTATCCCTTTTCTTCCATCCCATATGAAGAGCTAGGCTAACTTTCTTATTTTCCTTATGACTGATTCTGGTAAGGCTGTGCCTTGGGCCCAGTACGTGTATTTTCCTGCAAGAATCCAATTTACTAGTTGTATTCTTCCTCCAGACCACCAGGCAAAGAAACAGAAGACGGCAGCAACATTCGCTCAGACCACCAGAAACGGTTCTTAAGGAGATTTTAAATGACATCAACAACTCCTTCAGGCCAGAGAGCTTCAAAAAGAGTTGTTGTCACCCTTTGGGACCTAGCACGATACAGATACGGGAGACCAACCTCCGAAGGCAGATAGCCTAGCTTCTATACTAGGCAATATGGTTGTGTGGAAAGTGTCAAAATGAGACTTGCTTTCATTTCCATATTTATATCTATATTTTATTGCTAGTTCTCATTGTGTCAGGGCAACGTCCCTCATTTTTATAAATGAAAAATTTAACTGCTTCAAAAAAAAAACCTCTCTTTCTAGTAGTCTGCTTAGTACATCCATGATGACTATGTCAAATAGGATTGAGGATAGAGGGTATCCTTTCTAGCAATAATGTTAACAACAAAAACATACATAATTAAAGCTAACTATATTAAGCAAAATTAACTACATAACAGAAGAAACTATTGTGCTTACAACCTTAACCAATAAGTTATTGAGATCTAGAGCCATAGAACTGCACTATGTGATCTTACTAAATGGTCACAGACTCACAAACAAATACGATGATGTTGTATGGGGGATATCAAGCACCCCAAGATTGGCAATCATATAGGGAGACATCAAAATAGAAGAAATAATTGAAATGATCCAAAATAAAATAGAATTCATTAAAATGTAAACTATATAGATATCAGAATCAAGATTTAATATAAAAATAACATGTGAAGATTTAACAAGATTTGTACCAATGCTCTTCTAAAAGAACTTGCAACCCATTCAGTAAGCTCGAGAACGGCTTTATCCTCTGGAGGCAATGAAAACCGGTGAACAGCTTCTTCCCCAATATCATATTTTGCTCTTTGCATACAACTGAATATACGTCAAAACACTAAGAGCAATGAAAACAAACTATAACACCATTAAGATAGCAAAAATGAGAGGGAGAAATGTTGAGAATTATTAGGACTTAGAGCTAATTATGTAAACAGTTAATTATCATGTAACTTCATTAATAATTATTGAAGTGATGGAAAAACAAAATGTTTAGCAAAAGTTTGTTGGAATGAATCCTAATTGTATTAGGAGTCAGACTATAGTTTATATAGGTTGTAAAGTAAAGATCTCGACTACCTTATTATGGTAGGATCTCGACAATGCCTTAAGTACAGAGAAGATAATAAAAACATAAATAAAAGAAGGATCGGTAAATTCATAAATCTTTCTTATAATTTATAAATCTATGTAATCTATGTAATCTAGTAATATAGTAACTAAATACGCTGCTTCAAAAGATTAATCTCCCAACCTTGAAGTGTAATCAAGGATTACGATACGTGTTTTTACACCTCTGTGTCCATGAAAGGTGATTACATCACCCTTAGGCAAATCCTACCCGGATTTTCCCTAACTAATTAATTAGGACAAGACGTGATTAAAATTTGTCTGAATCGTGAGTCCACCCTTCTCCCTCCCTGCCAACCTCCAGCACCCCCTTTCCGACCAGCTTCTCCGACGGCCTCAATTACTCTAAGTTTCATAAATTGCTTTAAGTATTTTGGCATATTTCAAGGATACTTATATAAAAATATATGTATTTTATTTTTTATATTAACAGAAATGCCACTGTTGTGCAAAACCGTCCAATGGTGCTGCATCGTGATAGGATCGATGCCTAAATCGAACTGCAAAAACCGAGCAAAAACACACAGAATTTACATGGTTCGGCAATGTACCTACGTCCACGGGGGTGCCTCCGTTCTTTTTCTCTCACAAAGAGTACAAATAATTACAAAATACTTATATGGGAGATTAGGGTTGCCGTTTTGTGTTTGCAACTCCTAATCCCCATTACAAGGCTTAAAGCTCATTTAACAGGATTAATCCTATTTTAATTCTAATGGCTCATAAAAGGCCTACATTAATTATAATTATAATATTATAATTATAATTAATGTCTTTAATGTCCTTCAAAAAACATCTCTACACTCTAACACATCGCGTAGGGGCGCACTACAAACCTTAAATGTAATCAAGCTTTTTTAGGCGTTCATGTGGTCATGCGATGGCCATGACCGCATGGCCGCCTAGGCGCTCGCCTAGAAATATTGGATTTTTTGCAGATGGCCGGAGTTACCTGAAGGTCGACGATGGCCGAAGCTGCCTGGAGGTCGCCGGAGTGTTCCTTTGTGGTGGTCAGAGTTTCTTTTGAAAATGGCCGAAGAAAATGGGTGAGGAAGATGATCTGAAAATCTAGCGTTTAGGGTTCAAAGGTGGGAGGAAAGGGAAGAAAAGGGGAAGAAACAAGAAATAAAAGAGAAATTAGGGTTTTTAAAACCCTCACCCTCTTATTTAAATGACTTAAGTCATTTAAATGGGCCTTAAATGGGTTATTGGGTTAGGCGGATCCGGATCCGGATCCGCCTAAACCGCTCCAACGTATGAAGGCAAACGCCTACATGCGCTGGAGCGCATGACCGCATATGCGACGCCTAGGCGTCGCATGAAAAACTATGAGTGTAATTATCTCTAATGGATGATAACAGCTCTTCCTATGACTCTCTTATCTATAGAATAGGCTGATATTTTTGATAACATGCTTCAACAAAGTCTCTGGAAGCCTTTAATAGTGAGCCTTTTGTTCCTCTCAAACTAGATATGCCAAGCTAATGTACCTGTTGCATTCCATAATAGATTATTAGTGAGCCCCGAGGTAGTGAGTGGTGGGTGAATTTTTGACAAGCTTCTATCAGATTCACCAATCTGATATTTTGGTTGGTAAGTGAGGGAGTGGGTATATTATGGAGCTGCCAATATACATGGTTGAGGATTTCAGTAAGAAGTGATAGGATAGCTCTAGAGTAAGTGCAGTTGAAAGACAGATTCATCCTTGACATTGCAGAGGAAACATATTGCTGGAATTTGAACCCAGAACCTCTTAATTTTTGGAAGGTGTTAAGGTGTGCCTACTTAATTCTCTATGGCATGATAGAGAATTTGGTGGGCATTTTTTACTAGATTCCTTCTGCTATCTGATCGACTGATCCTTATGCTTCCTTACCCTGATAGCATCAGTGATTCTCCTTAGATTTTTATTTTGGGCACCTGACCCCCATATGACTAAGTAGTTGGCTCTTCAAAGTACAATCCAGAATACCATATGGGAATAGATCAATAGAATACCTAAATGGTCGAGATTCTAAAAATAGAATCAAGTAACCATATTAAAAAAAAAGTTCATTACTTTGAAGGAGCATTCAAAGAGAAACTTCTATGTCATTGGAAAAAAAGTGGTAGTGCTTTGAGACATTTCTGATATGCTGGTCAGTTTATCTGGACAGACACTTTGCAAGCTCTTAACTCTCCTTTTTCTCTACATGAAGAAAAAATTGCATTAAGTCTGTGTTTGAATCCCCTATTGTTTCAACCTTTTGAAGACAGTGATCTTCAAAGCATAACTGAGAATTTGGTCCATAGCTTAGCCCATATTCCATCTGCTAGACCATCTAGATTATTATGTGATCTGATACGTCCAGTGATGTTCTTCATTGTGCAGCATGTTCAAAACACTACGATAATTTAGACATGTATATGAAATCCTTCCACAAGCTGAGTCTCTTGGATGGGATGAGGAGATTGCCTTTGAGTGTGCACCATGGATGTATCTCTCTCTATCCCGTCTAGTTAGGATAGATTTATCCAGCTCCAGAGTTTGGCATCTCTTTTTATTGGGATAGAACTGTTTGGAGTTCTGATTTGGGTGGCACCATTTGTATCCATGTGGAGGACACTAAGACAGTGATGCAACTGAGGACAGTGGTTGATGAATCAATATAAGGAATAAAGAGAGAATATTTAGAAACTTAAGATTACTTTGAATCGGATGAAATTCGGTGAGTACTGGAATCCACCAATGAAGACAAAAGGAAAAGAAGAATAAGAGAAAAAGGAAAAAGGACAAGGAGAAAGACCTAGAAAATATGATATGGGGAAAATATTCTGTATTTCTGTTAAGATCCTCTGGTCCATTTTGTTTTTATACTCGATTCCGTGATAGTGGAAGACATGAAATCGAATCTCTAACAGAATTATTAAAAGATCTGAGACTGTGACTAAATACGACAGTCGAACCCAAATAAACAGGTGTCAGGTAAGCAAGCCTTTTTTTACTCTTGGTCACTGACTCATTGCTGTAGGCAAGGTTGTACTCTAAGCCAAGTTTACTCTCCCGCATGATAAGCACCTTCTATAATAGGCTCTATCAGTTATTTCAGTTTCCAACACTGTGCATACTCCATAAGTCTGATTCTGATGCCCCCAAGATAGTATTTCTCTGTAACTCATTGCTTCCTTGATTATGGTATCATCTTGGACTCTATCTGACTATTCTCCAGTAAAAACTCTGCCTCATCAAACACTCTTGAGCACCTCTTCATCCATATGTACCAGACAGCTAATGGACTACTACACGGAATAGAAGCCAGTAGCCAGGCAGCGGGATGTTTTCTATGAAAATGCCCTTTCAAGAGCTAATGTTGTCAGGCAACTTTGCCTATATATACACCTAGTTTAAAAAATAATACCTTCCAATGTGCATGTTATGGCTATAAGAAATCAAAAGAATCACAAGAAACTATGATTAAAGACTTGATTTGTGTTTTATACTTTTATCTCTGTCTTATGATTTTTCCCAACTATCGTAAAATGAAAAAGTCATCTACATTCATTTCATCAAAGAACCTTAATCATTGTTATCAAGCTTTTTCATGCGACGCCTAGGCGTCGCATAGGCGACCATGCGCTGAAGCGAGTTAGGCGGATCCGCCTAACCCAATAGGTCTGTTTTATTTTTTTTTAATTTAAATATAAGGCCCAACCACCCATTTAAGGCCCATTTAAATGACTTAAGTCATTTAAAAAACCCTAACCTCTTTTCTTTCTTGTTTCTTGCACCTTTCTAACCCTAAATTCATAGAAGTCTTATAATCTATGTATTTACATTTTAAATTTTAGATTAATAGTCTATTACTTTGTATTAGTAATTTCAGGTTTTAAAATTGACGTATATATTTTTTTAAATGTTTCTGAATTTACCCATATTTTTTAGCAAATATATATAAGTTCAGGGTAAAATCTGCAAATTTACCCTATTTTCAGGCGACCGCCTAGGCGGCCATGCGGTCATGGCCATCGCATGACCGCCTGAAAAAGCTTGATTGTTATTATTATCTTAAAAGGGTAATTCAAATTAACATGCAAATTATCTACAAAAGTCACCACTCACAGATTTAGCAAATTCGAAGGAGCAGCACATAATACAGATAATGCCTCTTTCCAGCTCCATGAGCGATCGGATAACGGTTGAATTCGTTGTAAAATAGATAAACGCCAATTCCAATCATCAATAAAACACTTAATGTGTGTGACTCTCCATTTCAAAGCCTGTTTCCCAGCATCTTCTGCTACGTTCAAAGCATGAACCTGTTCAACTTCAATGGTTTGAAAACTGCAGTGCAGTATATCAAGTAGAAGACTTGTAAATGACACCACCATTGTGTTTCCATTTTCAAAAGAGGTTGCAAAATCAAATTGCTCAAACGCAGCAAAAAAACTTGAAGATGAGGCAAAATGTGGGGGATTGATGTTTATGTTATCCATATGTAAAAGCGAGACAATGATGCTCAGTGTGAAAACCTGTGGAAATTGAGGGGAAACTATTTATATAAACAAAAAACAAGAGTTGTTTAGTATGTCTGTATGGAACAAAAGAAAGTTAAAATGAAAACTCAAGGGACTACTTAAATAAAGTTAAGGAATTTATAATTTCTATTGTAAAACTGGGCAAGACCCACTTTATTTCAAATGAAATTTTATCCATAAAAATACTGCTCATCATTACCTTGCGTGAAATATTGATGACAGCCTCCAAGTGATTCTTCATTTTTTTTAAGAGACGCATAGCTTCATAGTAATGATCATCTTCACCATCGACGCATTTCTCCATGTTCCCAAGAGCGAGAACAACTGTTTCGAGAGCATATCGAATATGCATAAGCTCAATGTCTTGCAGCCTAATTTGAAGAATGATTCAATCAATAGAATATTAGTAGATTATTAATCTATTCATTTTCGTTTTGAAATTATTTTTACATATTATATTTTATAGCTATTCCTTAATCCTTAGCACCATTATGTGCTCACTCTAAACACATAACACCCAAATAACCCAATGTATGAGGTGGCCAGTACACTGCACATCGTCTGTTTTAAAAAAATTGGGTATTGTGTCCGTACTCCATAGCCTCTTGTTTAAGGGTTGAAACCGTAATGCTTTAATTACAATATTTGATTCTAAGGTTTTATACTTCGATTACAGTCAGGTTGTCAACTTTGATGGGAGAAAGAGTTTCCCGCACTAAAAAGATGTTGAGATTCTGACCTTTTCAAGGCCAAAGATGAAGAGTTTATGGGTTGCAAGCTAATAAGATCAATGGCATCTTGAAAACTTATCCCTGGAACTACATCAAACAAAACCTGAAAAAGAATCAACAAAGTGAACAAACACACATAAGTAAACGCCTAACAATCAATAAATAAATGAGCATTTTTTATATTTTATAGTAATATAGTTACTCCACTATGACACAAACATCAAATTCAATTACCTAAATAAACTTCTCCTGAATTTCATTTATTCATTTGAAGTGGATAATCTGCTGGGTAACAATAATGCTCTAACAGAAATAAAAAATAATTCAACTATCTTAAGTACTCATTCTTTCAGTGGAACCATTTTTAAATTGCAATGTTGTTTTGTAAGTTGTAACTAGAAAACTAGATAAATAAATAAATATACATTTTTGCAAAAAGTAAACATTTTCGATTAATTTCATCTGCATATATGAGGTGGGATCCCACCTTGTGATGTAGGCCATCTATCAGTAGAGGGCCTCCAACTATCTTAATTAGGACCTTCAACACATCACGTAGAAGTCCACTACCATGTAAACTTGGCATTAGCCTTATTTTAATGAAATTTAATTGCTTCAAAAAAAAAAAAATAGAAGTCCACTACCATGGAGGGCATAAAAATGGATATATAAAGAATAAAGTGGACAAATGGAGGCAGACTATGTTTATTCTTTGGTAACTACTTTATTCTCCTATTGCTATTTTTACTTTCTCTATGTATTTTTTTAAGCAGTTCAATTTCATTAAAAAATAGTTAAGACAGGCCTAACAAAGCAAATACGTGGAACTGGATTGTATAAGTTACAGCAAAAACTTAAGCAAGTTAAGGTGCTTTCTAAGCAATGGGCAGCAGAAAAAGGGCATTCAGCGAAGAGGGTAGCCCAGGCAAGGATTGATCTGAATAGCTCAGTTGAAGCTTTGGAAAAGAATCCTTTATCTATCCCGCTCCAA